>UELU01121737.1:18368-53758 GCA_900490025.1 Megastigmus dorsalis | reverse complement strand
CCCAACTCCCATCCTTTTTCGAGTTTATTCCAGCATCGCAAGAAACTGGGCTATATGGAGTCCAGTGTCGCGCTCTGGAAAATGTGGATTGAGCTTACTTCTTTTGTCCCCCCTACCCCGTTTTTTGCTCTAAAAGCGATTATGAAGCGAAAACATTGGTAGTGACGTAAGCCTCTTTCAATTGCAGGTGCAACGAGTCTGAGAAATTTAAAGATAACAGTGCCGGAGAGGGTACGCGTCGGAGACTCCGCTCTGTTGACGTGCACCTACGACTTAGATAGAGAGCTTTATACTATAAAGTGGTACTTGGACGAGCAGGAATTCTACCAGTACGTACCTAGGAAGGAGCCACCTCACAATTCTTTCTCAGTACGGGGCATCCAAGTCAACGTAAGTGCTTTACATCTACTAAATTACTCCCTTCTATTTGCTTATGGTGGAGATCAGTTTGTCCAGTTATCAAATACTTGTTTTGAAGAATTTTTAGTAAAGAAGCATGTCGACAGCTCATAGAGCATGAGCGAGGATTTTATTTAGAAAATTGATTCTATCTATCCACAAGCCGAGAAAATTAAAAAATCAATCATTCAAGTTTTAAATGCTAGAAGGACACACCCAAGTGTATGACAAAACTGTCATTTTAACAGAATTTTATCCTGGTAGAAAATTGACAAGTTTTAATGGTCAATGTGTTAATCAAATATTAAAATTTTTTGGCTACTTATTAAAGAGACAATATCATAGATATTCAAATTTTCTGTCCCACGAATTATATTATTTAGTTTTGAGCCAGCTTTCAATTATATAGTGTGTAGTTTTTGCACGGATCCTTAAAGTAAAGATAATAGAGAAAATTCAATATCCTCAAGAAAACTAGCTAAAAATTGGCTAGAAAGCCCATAACATTTCTACCAAGGTATTAATTATTTTAAAACTACATTTACCAATTGTATAATTATACCTTTCATTACTCAATAGTATATTTCGTACCAATCCGATACAATAATGGTCCGAACGATATTTTTCGATTCAGTGGGCGCAAAATTTGTTTTTGCGCCCACTGAATCGAAATGATTTTTATACATCATAATCATATTATTAGATGTATTGACATAATTCATCTACTTTTGAAAACTGCTTTCATTGGCTTTCTTCTTTATTATAAAATAATTCTTAACTACTCTAAATATATTCATATAATTTTTTTAAAATGTCTTAATTAAAATTTAAAGTATTTTTTTAACACTAACCTTAATGCGCTACTATATCATATTCGAATGAATTAGGAAAAAAGCGTTATTGAAGAATCGAGTAAATAACGTAAATAAGTAAATTGAATAAATAACTTTGTACCTAGTCAGGAAGAACGTTAAACTTGATTTCTCCTATATTGCAATAATATTTAAATTGTGCACCCTAAAGTCTTTTGTAGGGAAAAAAATGCGTCGCTCATGCAAAAACAGTCTTACAGTATAATCCCGTGATTAAGTACACCCTATAAAAGTTTCGTCATAATCCTGAGTTTCACGCCGCGACATTAAATATTTTACAAAAATTAGAAATTTAAAATTTGATCGTATCACTGTTGTTGGTACTTGGAAACTACACTGTTTACGTATGTGGCACTAACGTCACATCGTTTAACGTTTAGTGCAAAGTTCTTTTTGTATATAGTTTGGAAGCGAAACATTTTAGTACGCCAATTAAGCTGTATATCTGTCAGCAAAAACATAATATCGGAAATTTAACCTCCTGATGCTTGAAGTGCAGCAAAATTTCTTGTCGTTCTGTCGCTCGTACATTTTTATAGAAATGCTGACTCCGGGCTATGAAAAATTTTACTTTTCCTCTCTGCGAGCGTTACCAGCGGCACTCGGCTCAAGACAAAAGAAAGGTATAACGCTTTATGTAGTTTTCTAGATCTACATCGACTATGAAATAAAATAAAACAAATAGTAAGCAATTTTTATTACGCTGTACGTGACAAAAGTTATTTACCAAAATACCTACTCGACACATTGACAATCATTCTCTGCATTTTCATGATTGCTGTACATATCTCTTACAGCGAAACAACATCTTCAGTTGATTCATTAGGAAATTGAACGTATATACATACATGCGAATAAAAAACAATATGCACTTTTTCATATGCATATACCATCTCTTTTGACAAGGTTAACACTTTGAAGGAATGCAGCGCTTTTTAGAAAATGAGTCTACCGAAAAATACCTGAACTGCAAAGTTTCGAAGTATTGTGGTTCCATCGCTGCGACTCTTCCCTCGGCAGAAGAGGGAGTGGGACGGTGGAGGGAGGCGGCAGGGTCTAGAAGTATTGTTGCACTACCTTAGATCGCTAAATTACCGGCTTACCGGTCCAGAAAAGACATCGTAAGGTTAAAGAGCAGGAGGGAAGAAAGGCGAGGGAAGGTAAAAGCTGTAGGCGGTAAAAGAGAGTTCATTTGTTGAAAGCCTTATGCTACAAAGCTCGCTGAGCCCGGTTACAAGGAGCTTAGCGTGAAACAAGAAGATCGGGAGAGAAGGAGAGCGAGAGAGAGAGAGAGAGTAAGCGCGAGTCGGAGACTAAGAAAACGTCCGGGAATCATGAGGGAGGCGCGGAAAAATTTATTGAGCTCGTTAATCACCGGCGCTCAAAGAATATCGAGCCGGGGTAATAAACTTTCGACTCCGTGTGCGTGCGATGCCTGTATGCGTGTGTGTACGTGTGCGTACGTGTATGTACGTGTAACTTCGAACTTATTAATATCTTTCTCTTTGCCCCGGAAAAACAGAGAACTTAAAAACAATTTTCTCGACATTGGAGTTTCTTAAGAGTAGGTGTAAAAACTTGTGGATAAATCTGAGACTTGTTTGTTGTCAGGCACGAGAGGAGTTTATTTCCAAAGTTTCGAATATGTTCTTCATTTTTCCCGAGTACTTATAAGATCTTGTAATGAGCAGCCGAATGAATTTCGCAACAAACTAATAACGCAAACTTATTACTGCGTGATAGATATTTTTAATTATAGACTAATAACTCTAAAATTTTTATTTATCTTTTAAACGTAACATTCTACGATTACGAGAGTGATTTAATCAGCAATCTTAAATTGTGCCTCGGATTTCGTTTTCCTTTTATCATGATCGATTTAAACTGTAAGAAACATATCAATTCTAGACTTGCCTTCCTTCAATTCGTAGCACCCTGCTTTAACGATTAACTTTTTCCTTTCTTATTAAATCTTTGACAAAGCTGAAAAAATGATTGATATATATACAAAGGGGAAAACATTAAAAGGCTGAGAAGCACTATGTCTCTGATCATTTTGATATTTTTCGTAAATTTTACACTGTGAATATACAGGAGTGAAAAATTTAACATTTCAACTTTATGTTGAATGTACCTGTTTGTAGTAAAAGAATAACTCTGAAATAACAATTCATTGATGTAGATAAACCAAAAGTACTTTATTTCCTAAAATAAATGAACAATGCGCTTGATTGAAGCTTCAGTGAAACAATGCATATAAAAATAGATAAGCATCAAAACACGTAGAATGAAACATCAAAGTTTGAAGAATGCATTCTGTTTGATGCAATTAGTTCGATTGAATTGAAAATCTTTATTATATTTAATGTAATCCGTGCTATGTTTGAAAAGTTTTTGATACGAAAAAACTACTATGATATGATTTTAAACTCCACCGATAAGCTATTTTTGTGCTAAAATAAAAACAATATAATATTTACTTTCACGCATACAAAATGAGTTTGCCGCTTCCAAACAATCTCCAGAGCACTTTGCAAAACTCATTAATGCAAAATACACTAGAGCATTAACGAGTGTATCCGAAATTGATGCAAATTATTTCCCATAACCGGAAAGTAAAAAAGCGCACGGAATAAAAAGCAGCAATTAATTTCTGTGGAAAACAAGCTCTTATCAAACAAATAATCAACTTGATAATAAATCTGTATTGTTTTTTTTCCCTCGTACGCAGTTAAATAGATATGAGAGCTTTACTAATAATTGTATTTAAAGAAAGAACGTACACAAGTGCGCACAGGCTTGATTAAAAGCTTAAATAAAAGCAACAGGAATCAATAAGTTTGAGCAAGAGTTGCAAGAGTGCGAAGGAGCCGACGGCGGCGGCGGCGGCGGTGGCGCAAAGCGAGCAAGCCACGAAGACGTGGAAAATCTGTCGCGTGTCCGAGAAAGAAACAATTAAAAACACGGTGGAGGAGGAATTGGCGCGCGAGTAGAGCACCTATATACCTATATGCCCGGGCCGAGATACAAGGGGCGAGCAATAAGGGTTTCGAAGACGAGCAGCGGTGAATATATATATATATATACACCTAGGTTGGGAAGCGTGCGAGAAACGGCTGCTGCGCCCTGTCCGTGGGATGACACTTTTTGCGCGACTTCTTGCCGTATAGGAGTGCGGCGGCGCTGATAGTAACGCGCGAGGGCGCCCAACCCCTGCCCCCAAGTCCGACTTATACACACGCACACACACACACACATATATACATATATATATATAGCGGAGAGCTCCTTGCTCCGCGGCCAAGTAGGAGCTCTCTCGTTGAGAGGGCTAAGATCGATACGACTGATTTACGACCTCTTTCTTTTTCCCTTAATTTCTGAGGTCCCTCCCTCTTTTTTACTCGACAAATTGCTTTTCATATAACGAGATTCCCCTCATTCGGCCTGACGTTGAGCGCGATTTAATTTCACCTCCGGTGGTGCGACTCTGCAGATACTCCGCGAACCGCCCCTCGCACTTTTCGCGCCTTTACTCGTTTGCTTTTCTAATCATTTGATTATCGTGCTCGTATAGTCGGTGATTAGCCTGCAGCCATATTCGCCTGTGTTACAATTGAAGTTTGCTTCTCTCTCTCTCTCTCTCTCTCTCTCCCATGGCAGCACACTTCGTTATACAATGCAGATTGGCTCTGCGCATGAATTTCCCAATAATTTAATAATTAGGGTACTAAATTCACCGTCCATCATATATTCTAAAATTCTATTAAAGTAAAGAGGGCTTATGCTTGATCTGTACTACATGCAGGGGCAGCAAATGAATGTACAGTAGGTGTACAGATTTACGTCGAACGCAAATCGTAATATTCGGAATTATTTCTGACCGATTATGATATCGGATAAAATGATTTGCTGGTTATGCTACTTTGATTCGGCACACTCAGTATTGTACCGATATTCTGTGGGAAAAGATTAATTTTGCAAAACAATTTAGATGTGATATACACTAAAAATTGAATTTGAATAACTTATATCATGTTTCATGAAGTTATTAATAATAAATTTGTTCCGCATATTTATTTATAATGGTTACACGTGCTAAATTTAGAATACATAATTTGATAAATACATTATAAAATATTTGCTACATGCTGTAGCGGATGATTTTACTATTTTAACATTCCCGTTTAGACATTTAAAGGTAGTAGATTACTTAACGGATTTTCTTTATATATAAACGTTTACTTTGTCATGCATATAAATCGAATATAAATTGTTGTCCATTTGTAGCTATAAACTAAAAATCTTATTTCACTGAACAATTAATTATTTGTTGATTATATAAATAACTGTTATTTCATTATAAAATATTCCGGACGATATTTATCGCAAAACGAGTTTTCTGGAGTTTTTCAGATATTTCTGCGCAGCGGTAGGAAGAATACGAATTCGTTTTTAATATTAATAAAAGTACAAGAAAGCGAGAGCGCGAGCCACGCAGCAACTTCAATCAAAGTATGCTTACGTAAAGAACTTCTCTCTCCCTCCCTCCTCTTTCTCTCTGGCAAGGCTTTTCTCAAATAATTTTCAACGTCTTTTTCATATATCTCTCGAGGCGAGATCGGCTAAATCTCGGGTTGTTGTCCTCGCGCTGGCCGTGAAAATATGCGCATAAACAAAGAGTAAAGAGAGGGAGAGAGAGAGAGAGAGAGAGAGAGAGAGAGAGAGAGAGAGAAAAGAGGCAGCATTAACACAATCTCGCCGTTCCATATAGCCGTGAAATTCTATATATCTGAAATTCAGTTGGGCTCTTATCTGGCCTGGCATTTTGTCTGGCGCTCTCTCCTCTTTGTTGGGAAAGTCTCGTAAACCAAGACAAGTAGAACCCTCTCTTCCAGGCCAGCTCCTTCTGCCAGCCCCGCGCACCCCCGCCCATTTTACCCATCCCCTGGAGCTCTGCGTGCTCGCCTCTACCACGGACCTTCCCCAAATCCTCCGGACGTCGTCGTAAGATGCTTCGGTATACGTATACACCGAACTAACCGAAGCAGCCGAGAGAGGAGACGAAGAAGCGCAATCTACCGAGCGAAAATCACCGCGGACGTGTGTGTATCCACGCCGCGGCGGAGCGCGCCGAGTCGCTCCTCCACTCCGCCTCGTCTCTTTTCCCGCGACTTCTCCCTCCGACCCTCTATACACTGCGCGTATACGTATATGCATAGATGCAGGAGAGATGGCAGGAGAGAATGGGGGGCGAAGTCGAGCCGTATACATGAACACACGCGAATCGACGCGTTGGACGTGTTTTCTTGCGGGCGCCCGACGCGGCTGGGGCGCTTATCGGAAAAGCACTTTTGCCGCCGATGAAAATACCGCTCGGCTATTATTTCAGCGGATCCCCGCGCGGCGCTTTGAATATTCGACGGTTATATAGTTCGGCAGCTGCACAGCGACGCGCGGATGCGTATTGAGTGCGCGGGGATATGCGGTGGCGGCGGCAGCGGCTGCGGAGAACTCGGAAATACTTTTTACCGTCCCGTTGAGAGTTCTGCGGTTCGCGGTTTTATTTAATGACCCCCGCACGAATATTGCTGCGGCGGCTTGAATGTCGGCGCGCAGGACTAGTTTCTCTCTCTGTCTCTCCCTCCCGGCGCGGCGCTTCGCTGCGGAATTAAGAGAGCAGATTTATCGCTTCGCCGCTTTAACTATTTTTTTTTCCCCTCTTCTTACCTCGAGATATATATACTATTCTATATTGATTCGTTTACTCTCGGTTTCTCGCATTCTCCATTCAATTATTTTATACCGCTGCGCGCTTCGCTTGACTCATCGTGCATAGCGAGTCTTTCGAGCTGATGGCTTTTCACGGAAATTAAGCGGCGGCACACTTATCCGATAAGTTTTTTTCTTCCAATATCAAATTCTACTTTTATACTTCAAGTATACAGTATCGATCGGTGCAACTTTCAATTTGTAGTTTGGCTTAATATCGATCTATTTTAACCGGTTTAAGAAAATCTATCTAGATTTTCATGACCAAACCCGTGCGCTACATGCTTTTCTCTATAAAAGAAATGCGTATTCTACCAATATGATACCGAATACACGTATTTGTTCTTCCAAGTTATTGATGTATGGATTATAGTTTACTTATATTATATATGTGTTCGCATAAAAAATGATATTGTACATTCTTAATAAATAATATTGTATATAAGATTTAAGTCTTTAATAAATAAATCTGTATTGTTTAAATGTAAAAGAAGGGATTCGAGTTTCATTCTTACAGTTTATCGTTAATCTAAAATCACGTCCGGAAAGATGTATCGTAGCGTAGGACAAATGTCTTTCCTAATCTATATCTAGATACGTTTTTTCTATTACAAAACGCTTCAAATGTTGATTGTTTGATAACAAGTTTAATGAATGTTAGCTGAAAAATATCTTAAATAGAATGATCATTCTTATTTTTTCAACAAATTAAATGAATATATAATTTATTTGTAGCGAATACCATTTCAATTTATGTCTTTTTTTTTTTATTTTTCATCATATTTGCGGTAAAGTTATTTTATTTTTATTTCTCGTATTTTTGCAATTCACCGCCCCGAACTAAAAATTTTTTCAGTATTGTAGTACGTCTATTTTTGCCTCAAAAATTTGTATCGATAGTGCTGACCTATGAACTGAAACTATACATGCACAGAAAAAAGATACTTCAAACAGATTCTTTAAATATTGATCCATTCTGCAACAGTATATGCTACCGTACTAATCTATTTTAAATATTTACCACTATGGAATGATTGAAACCACTTTGACATAGCTCTAGTATTAAAAAAAAAACAGTTGAATTTATACAGTGAAACCAACTTGGTAGTGAAGAACGTCACCTTGTAATTAAAATGTAAATCTGGAAATTTCCTGACTTAATTGTGCGAGTACATCCATCGACGAATCGAGTATGGAAGACGAACGAATACGATATCGTGCTCTGATATACTGGCAAAGTATTTCTGCTTGAATTCCGAGACTTTCACTAAATTACCGATGCAAATATAATCAATCATTGAGTGCAGAGTTCCTCTGTGGTGCGTGGGTATAGAAATGGTAACGGTTCAAGACTACAGCTGCTCAACGAGTTAGCCAATATGTTGCGACTCGTAGAAGAAGCACCCAATTAAAGTTAAGATCGCCAAAGAGCATATATTGCTCTAGAATAGGGCCTCTTCCATATTATTCCAGTAGCCACTTTTCGGCGGACTGTAGAAGACTGGACAGAGAATCCTAGGCTTTCCTATAACAAGCATTGCCAAGAGGATTTCAGGACGATCGCGATAAACTTCGGACTGAAGTGAATGTACCACTGTCTTGCAAGTGATCGATTCGTGCACATATAGAGAGCTACTACTACTCCTTTATCCCAATATCACCGACGCGATAGAGATTGTATTTTAGAATTTTAAATTAATGCCATTACACTATCGTCATTGTCGAAAATAATGGATCCAACGTCAAGAAAGTAGTAAACCTCGCAAGTGAATGCGCGTTGATATGGATGAAATAAACGGAATTAGACATTTGACGAATCACTATAGTTTATAAATGTGATTTTTCGCTTTATCCTCTTGCGCAAATACGGGATCGTTCCCTTATCGATCGCCGAATGAGAAGTTGTTGCGTAGTGCGAAAACAGTTAACGCAACTATTGCACTCGTTCGTTTTATGCAACATTGCGCAACATTGTCTCTGACGATTTTATGTAAATACTCGGCACAATTTATATATATATCGCCTTGCTAAACGAGACCGCGCTTCCACGAAGCCTTTTTTGTCCATGAGCGCTTCTCTCATTAGCAAGAAAAGTGATAAGCGACTCGAGGTCGGAACTCACTCTAAAGACATTATTTCACTAGCATCGCTGGCTGTCAGCTGTAAGGAGAATGCCTCGAACGGATCGTCGTCTACTTCATCAAGTATAACCCCTCTCTATCGCTTAGGTGCTGACTGGTAGTGCTGCCATTATCGGAATCTAGCTTGTCCATATCGACGAGAATATAGATATATGCGGCTTCTTATCACATACAATACATGGCAGTAGGGAAGCCAAGGGTCAAGCCCGACTTACCCCAAGAGTGAGAGAGAGGGGAATTGGTCCAGCGTCGATTCCGCGCAACAGCACCAAATTGGCGAACTTTTGTGCTACTGCGCCTGCGCTGTCGACGTCCAAGTTTCTAGAACTGCGACGGATGACAAACTAACCTCAAAGCCTCGAGGTAAGCATCGCGCCGAAAAAGCAGTGAATAAATGACAAGCTACCCCAGTGCAGCGTAGATAACATTCACTGAGGTAGCTTGCAATAAGGCGCACGCAAGGATGTTCTGAAAAAAGATGTCCGAGCTAGGTCAGAATATGCAGAAACACACAGTTCAAGTAGGAGCAAAATCAAACGTGACGGTTAGTACTTACTATAGAGACTTGGGAGAGAGAGAGAGAGAGAGGTAGAGATAGAGAGAGAGAGAGAGAAGCTAAATCGAAGCGTCAGTCTGTAGCGGCAGTCTGTATAAAGGCTCGTCGTTGAAAAAGCGCAGAGTAAGCACGCCTCGCACAAAAACGCAGCGAAGCCTGCGCACTGTTCTTTTTTGCAGCCCCCGCACCCTCTCTCTCTCTCTCTCTCTCTCTCTCTCTCTCTGCTCACCCCATCCTCTCCTCTGGCGCTCTTTTCCACGGCATTCTCTTTATCGTAGTCTTGCTCTTTCCAGAAGCAGCAGCAGCAACAGAAGCAGCGGTACCGGGGCGCAAGCATATAGAACGCCTCAAAGAATACGCGCCTTGCTCGCTTCTGTGCCGTATAGCGAGCTCGTCTGGGGAATACATCGTTACATTGATATTCCGTTTTAGTTTCGTAAGGTGCGCGCATACACGTCTGCCAGAGAGACTTGCCGACAAAGGCGAAATTACTGCCTGATGCGTGCGAGCGCCAAATGGAAATGCTATAGACACCTTGGGGGATCGAACTGCTGCCACTGTCTGCGTCGCGACGCGCTCCTGCTGTTGCTTTTGTATAGCTGCTGCTGATGCTACTGCTGCTATTTCTGAGCTCGTGCCAGCACCAGTGATTCACGCGTACAACCTTCAGCCTCCGCTTTGCGCGACATTTCTCACCTAATGAGTTGATTTTTTATTTATTGGACTCGCTTTATATGTGCGTGCGCGCAAAATCAAGAATGCATGGCTTTGCTATTGTGCGCCGCATATGCCTTTTGTGCGTAGTGTGATTGATAACGCAGATTCGTTTAAAATTTTTTCGAGTTTTTTTTTCTTATTAGTCACACTATGAATTTAGCATTGTATAGACTTAGTGGTAAAATGAAAAATAATGTGTATTATTAATTACGAATAAATAACAACTGTTTGGTTTGTAAACTGAACTTTATCGCTTAATTTACCCAAAATCAATGATTCTATTAATGTTTATTTTAAATTTTGATTTCAAGTTACAAATACCTGGACTCTTATATTTTATTACATATACTTCAACTAATAAATTTTACTTATATAGATCGAGCCAAGATGGTTTGCCAACAATATGAAAACTATGCACATCGTATTACCGGCTTGGTAAAAAAATGTTCTATCCTAAATTTCAGTTTAGAAAAAGTTCTATTTTACGAACACGTTTTTTTTTCTTTCAACTCTGAGCTAATAGAAATAAAAGTGATATGAAAAATTTTATATTGAAACCTTGCTCTCAATCTAGTGACCCACGCTCACCAAAAGGTGAATGCCCCCGGGTAATGTTAAAAATTCTTGAAATTTAAATTAATCGTGTAACCTTCCTAACCTGTACGGTAATCTAGAGAATAAAAATACATGAATTTTGAAAAACAAATTTGATAGCCTAAGGTTAACGTGAAAATAAAACTGTAGACAAACATTGAAAAATCGTTATTTTTTAAACTTTGAGCGTGTCCACGAGATCTTTTTCAAGCTGCAATTGTAGAAAACTGAAGATACAACCTCTTTCCATAAAGTCCATGATTTATTGGCTAAAAAATTTATAAAAATTCCGTTCTAAATTTTTTCAGAGTAAGAATCGAACTTTGAGCTGCATAAATATCGCAATTTACGTGACACAAAGAGAAGGAATACGAACTTTGAAATTCGCCGTAATGGGAATAACCTCGTCAGCTTTCATCTTCAATGCAAGTTTTTCACAGAGTAAATCAAAAGCTATTGTTCAGAAAATAGTACCGGTAACTCGTGTATTTATAGACATACGATGTCTGACTATATTCGGAACTTCTCTACTTATTTTGAATGACTATACATACTAACCATGTTAATTTTAGCATGACACATGTCAGTTTGCCTGTGATCTAGAAAGCTGATTCTACTCAGAAAATATTTTATACCTTGTAATTTATACAATCATGCGGCTTATTAATGCCACATACGTGAATAAACATCTTTCTTTGAGAACATGATTTTTGTTATTGGTGTGGTGAAATTTAATTTTTAGATTGATTCTTTATAATGAACAAGACCAAGGTAATAAATATTTTTAACTATTGAATGTAAAAAAGAATAATAAACTTGAACGCATTTAAATATGTTTTGTAAAAATATTTCGTTTAACTTAGAATAATAAGTATTTCAACTGTAAACAAAATTTAAGTTCATAATTTGTGTATTTTTTTTAACAATTTTGGAGTTCGTATCAAATAAATACGACCCCCTCTGGTGCTCGTAAGAGTAATGCTTTGACTCCCGTTCCCAATTGCAATAATTCAAAAATCTCAAAACGATTTCAAACTTATGACCGTCTTATTAGATCCACTGTTCTAAATTTTATCATTCATGAAGATGCTCCAAACATCTGGAAAATTTTATGGAAGGAAAAATCTGTACTTTTGAGGATTACCCTACTAAAGGTGACCCTATTTTACGCTACATTAAAAGCACTGTGGCACGTGTCACGTCAATTTCTGCCTATCGCTCAGAACTTTACTGGCTGGTAAACATCATAAAAAAAAATTAACCATATGATTTATGATTAAATTTAAATGATAAATATAAATGTATAAAAACATATTTTGAGCGTTATTTACAATCATTTACAAACTAAAAGTTTATATCGTGCACAAACGAAACATAATATTTACTGCACTTTTCATACTACTGCTATTATATGCACTATTGGAAAATATTTATCGACAAATATTTTCATGTTTTATAGAAATGATGATCGAAAGTCAAAATAAAAGTAATTCACGAATTTTTCGCATCGATGAAAGGAGCAATGTTTTAGCTCGTAAAAACTTCCATTGGAAAATTTATATTAAAATATATTTTTGATTTAGAAATAAATTATAAGAGTGCAAATAAAAGCAATTTAGTCTTATTTTTATCTGCAAGGGTAAATATTTTAGCTATAAATATTCATATCGATAAACCTATGACGACCTAGGTAATATACTTATTGTATCTTCAGGAATTTAATATTTACCTGGATCAATAACACGATATATCGTTTTGAATTAATAACTATGAAACATTATCTCTACAACTTATTCCATTAAGGTGTATAATAATTTTTAGTGTTATAGTCTACTGAATTTTGCAATATCAATAGGAATTAATTGAACTAAATAATTAATAAAAGATAGAAATTGATAAAGATTTTCTTTATCTATATACACTCTTGATATACTGAATCGGAATTACAATTGTCAGAGAGATGAAAGCCGTTTATATTGTAGTCAATATTCTATATAGGGTACGGTATACAAAATCCTCATGATCTTAAAAAATGCATACACAGTCCACCGCAGCTTGGATTTTCACGAAAATAAATATATAAACTGTCCAATCACGTACTCTCTCTTGTATGCATCCGAATATATTTATCGGCGTAGGAAATCAAACTCCTCGTCATACGCGCGGTTGTCGCGCAGATATACTCTTCGTCTCAGTTAATTTTTATTTCAATTTCTCTACATCCCTGACAGCTTATATCACGCTGATATTGATTAGATTTTATATGCATGCTTTAGAATATATAAACTTGGATACGTCATATTGCCGGGTAGGAAAAGAAATAAAGAATTCGAAGTAGCAGAGGGAGAGGAAGAGCCGAGGGGAGAGCTGAACATGTTTTGAATAGTCAATCTCCGTTTCACGCGCGCAGCGGCAGCAGCAAGCCAATACCTGATGAAACGCGAAAATACGATGTGCTCTCCGTGAAAATTTGTTCGACGAAGTAAATTCCCTTCGTTCCACGATAAACCCCGCAGTCGGACCGCTTCGAGACGCTGGGGTGGCTGACGGGAGAAGAGAAGAGAAGAGAAGAGGTTGGTGGCGACGACGCCGTTGCGCTGCTGGTTGCGCGGCTCGGTGCGAGCGGCATCCTTCTCTCTTTCATACGTGCGAGCGGCATCGCGTGTACCGAGCTACTCCCGCGCCGTTTCTCCGGCTTTCCTTTATCCCTCCGATCCGCCGCATACGACGTATATAGGGGGACCTATAGCCAGCTACTTATATGAGCGAGAGAAGAGGCTTCGGGTAGTAAAAGACTTGCCGAGATATCTTCGAGTATTTGCGCCGTTCCCGGAAAAGTAGGCGTAGCCATTTTTTAAAGCTCATCCGGATTTCCCTACCTCCTACCACGCGCCAGCATGTACCTATGCGTGCAGATTTTTTTTCTCCTTCTAACTCTCTTTTAATTATTTTTTCGGCCTGCCGCTCGCCCCTGCAGTTTGCTCGACCAAAATACTTTTTACTTTTTTTTTTATCCTTCCTGAGGAGCTTTGTATGGACCAAAAACTACTTTTACTACTTTTTCAAAAAATGTTTAAAATCATTTTTTAAACCTCATTAGAACAAAAATTGGTTACTTTAAAAAAAAAAAGTATCAACTGATTTTCGAATTTTCAAATTCATTTTATTCATTTTTTGTCCGGGCTAGTGACTGAAAAATTAGACTTGAGATACATAGTTAAAGATATGAATTCTTTTTCCCAGTACTTGAAGAGATTGATCTATGAAATTAATTTATTAAGTATTTCTTCTAGTAAAATAAAAATATCTAAGAATATATAAAATAAGTATACTTGGCTCTAAATACGATTTTATTAGAAAAAAGAGAAGCTGTCACAACATTAGTTTTCGAACGGATACCGTATTTCGAACACTTTCGTATTTTATAAAAAAAAATTAATAAAGCTGGACTCCTTCATATGCAGGTGAATCTTTTCCATTTCCTTAGTTCCAAGCTTAAAAAACTTGCGTTCCTAAAATTGGAGTTTTATTTCAAAGAAGGTAAAATAAAAGTAGGAAAATAAATAATAATAAATTCTATATATATTAGACTTAGTTGTCTATTTTATTATTTTTATATAAAAAAGATGGGTATTCGATTATAGGTCCCGCTTGGTGATATCTGAGATGAATTTACGAATGCCTTTATAGAGTATTTTTTTTTTAGTTTTAAATCAAATATGTCAATTAAATTATCTTCTATACATCTTGGTTTGTTGTAGAAAAACTGAAACTGAAAGGATGGAACATGATAGAAAGAAGTAAAAATATGTAGATAACGAAAGGGAAAAAGTTGAGCTTGAAAGTTAGCTTGTCGCGGTATAACGCGTATACTTGCGGTCTCATATCTCGTCGACCCGACAGGCATACTTTAACCTCTTACGTAGAGTGTTCGAAAACTGATTCTGCGTGTGTTCAAAAATCGTTTCCACCTCTCATAGAGGCGTTCGAATATCTCCTACATGTTTCTCTTTACTAATTTATTTTTAATTAAATTCTATATGTTTTTAAACTTTTTTTTAATAAAATTGTAGATAAAGCATTATTTAATAATATAGAAATTTTTTTAAATTATTTTATCAAATATTTTTGTGAATAGGAAGTTTATCAGACGCCGTGAACCTCAAAGTGCCAAAGACCGGTGCCGTGACGGAAAAAATTTTCTGTAACTTGAGAATTGCTACACCAATTTTCCAAGAATTTTTTTTTATACCAAAGGTGTATGGAAAGTAAAGGAAGCAATCATCAATCCTTTTTTCAATATAGAATATATATGAAAATTCTTTTATTAAAATTTTGCTGTATATTCAGTAACATAGAATCTAGTGTAAAAAATATATTCGAAATAGTAAATCAAATTCAAAGCAATTCTTTAAAAGAACTTGTACATTGATTACAAAAACTAAATTTTGATTATTAGTGTTGAATAAAGCAGGTTATAAAGAATATGTATATTAAAAATTTCAATAATAACTGAAATATGAAAATTATTTACATTAATATTGGAACAACTAATTAAGTATGCAACAAATATTAAATGTTGATTTATATCGGCAAAATTAAGATAAATAATAAGTAAAAAGAAATCAGTATATTTCTCCAAATGTGAGTGACATAATAATTAAAAAAAAAGCTTATCCTATTCCCAGTGCACTTACTGCAAAAGCTGATAGACACATGATGCGGTGATTCAAGTAAAGTTTGTAAAGATAAGAAGTGTTTGTGAAGCTACTGTGAGAAAATAACTTTGCCTTATACTGTCGTTGTGCAAGTTACCTGTGTTAAACATCAAGTAAAGAAAAGCTAGTATTTCAAATGGAATAAGTATAGAATCTTATTTGAAAGAGAGAAATTTTTTGAGAATATGATTATTGAACAGCTTATTTAAATGCATTTTATAAAATCGATCAAAATAAAATACAGAAATAATTATAGTAAGATAAGCGATCGATTTTCATTACTAATTCCTAAATGATGATTTCCATGTGCAAAATATCAATTAATACTTCACTATAATATGCAGATGAACGACAGTATCTGAACGAAGAGATCAAAGTAATCATTTATAGCGACGTAAGTTATTGGCGTTGGATTTAAATTTGATTGTACGCATTAAATATTTGAAAACACATTATCGATGTAAATAAATGATATGCAATGAAATACATGTGATATTTTTAGGAAATAGCTGGTTTATATGAGTAAAACGATAAAATAAAATACTTTCAATTAATTTTTAATACGTATAGCATTTGTTGGTAGTTTTATTGATGAATAAAGAATTATTATAACAAATGAAACTTTATACAATATTTTATATAATCATTATATAAATTGCATTTATTACATGGTTCCTCGAGGATCGACAACACTCTACATCTTTTGCAAACAACTAATCAATAATATTTCGAAGTACTTGTTAATTGTAGTAAATTTGCGCGTATGTATCTGGTCGATGTTACTGCACAACAGAAAAAAACAAGCTTCATGGAAGTTATATTGATTGTTTCTCCGACAGTACATACAGAATTATACAAATAAGTAACTACGAAATAGTACAAAAATTGACTGATTCGATCTCCCTATAAGGAATATTTGTTTCAAACAACTAAATACCTCAATAAATCAAGCATTGCTCGATTAATTGACTAAGCGCAATATTGAATGAACCAAAAATATTAGTCATGAAGTTTACATAATAAAATATTCAATTGTAATCATCAAACACATTTATTTCAGCGTATAAAACCCAAAGCTCTCGAGCAACTGCGAATTAGAAAAGCGTTTGTCTGCGCAGCTGTATTACGCTCGTATTGAATTTCCACGTGGAAAGTTAGACGATCCTCGCGCGGTTTTCTATACCACAGCTGCCAGCCTTTATATATACCGTCGATCGGTTTCTTTGCTCTTTGCGGGTGTCGGGTGTCAGGTAGCAGCAGCAGCAGCAGCAGCAACAGCAGGAACAGCAATAATACAAGCTCGCAGTAAAGCTCGGGGACGCGCGAGGCACTGGCGTTTTGCGCCAGCACTAGTCTACTAGCTTCTGCCTCTCACTCTCTCTCTCTCTCTCCCTCGTCCACTCGTCCGCACTCGCGTCCGCTGCTGTTAATTTCCTCGCGGAAACTCTCTTGCGCTAGCAGCAGCAGCAGCAGCAGCTCCTTCTTCCTCATTTGTGCCTTTCTCTCTGCGGCTCTGCGCGAGGGAAGAGAGAGAGAGAGAGAGAGAGAGAGAGCGCGAGAGTAAGACACAGTACAGCAGCTGGAGCGCTCCTCAAAAGAAATAAAAGTCCAGGAGCAGCCGAGTAGGACGGGGTCCGTCGCTCCCTTGTCTACACTCTCGCCTCGCTCCTTTGTGCAGTAGAACGGCCATATCCCCCTCTCTTTCGGGGCGCACTTTTATCGTCCTTCCCCCCCGCGCCGTTCCCCAGGAATCTTGGGGTCCTCAGTCGGGGCAGCTTACTTTCCGCCGCGACCTCGTCTTCGCGCGCACTCGCGCACTCGTCCTCTCCTCTCTTTTACGTCAATTCCTCTTTTTGCCCTTTGGCCTCGGCCGGCGCGAGCCATCGGTTCCGCTCGCTTCTCCGCCAAGGATCAAAGTTTCTCTCTCTCTCTCTCTCCCTTTTTCGCAGCAGCTGACTCCTTCCCCGCCCACCCCCAGGGTCGTTTTGCCATCTCGGTGGCAGAGGTGGTGGTGGTGGTGGTGGTGCCGGCGCGATATGAAAGTGTCCGAACAGTCGCAGAAATAAACAGCTGGCTGGCCGGGGCCGTTCGGGCCACGGGGCTACATCGCGATGCTCGTAAACGTCGATAAAAGCGAAGGGGCCTCGTCGGCGACCGTTATCGCGGGCGCAGGTGCACGACAAGGACGGCATAGCGGGACTCGGCCATTGTCGCCGGTCGGCTGGATGAAAAGTTTTACTATCGCTCCGCGCCCGACAATGCTTCCTATACTCCCTCCTGCTGCTGCTGCTGCTGCTGCTGCTCCTCCTCGCCGCGCTTCCTTCTCTCATTTTCGACAGGCTGTGCGCGCGTATTGTTGACGGCTGCTGCTGCTGCTGCTGCTGCTGCTGCTGCTGTGTTGTGCTGCTGCTTCTCTCTTTCTCTCTCTCTCTCTGTGTAATGTGCGAAGAGACAAGAGCTCCGGGTGCAGAGAGAGAGAAAGGCGCTCGGAAGGGTTGGCGGCGAAATGGATCCCGTGTCTGTGCCTGTGTGTGCGAGTGTCTATATAAGATGTGCGCGGATGATGCTGATGGAGACTCGGCAAGTGCTCATTGTCATGCGGCTCGCGGCGGCGGCGGCGGCGGCGGCCGCGCGGATTTCGGAGTACACTGCTCTTGGTGAATAAGTTTTAATGCGAAACTTGGGATATTGTTGGGAGAGATAAAGTAGTGATTGAGTAGTGCTCTTGTATACTTCGAGTTTATATGACGGGCCGAAGCGATTGCTAGCGAGTCGCGTGCACTTTTTGGCTCTACCTATGTGTGTATATGATATAATGTATGTGTCTGGATTGTCTTCGGCTCGCGTGTTGCAGCGCAGTCTGACGCCAGTTAGCCGAACTTTGTGCCTTGTGTGTACACGCAGAAATATGTGTATGAATTTCCGCGAGAGCGATTTTTCAAACTTTCGCATTTCGACGCGCAGTTTCATGCCAACTACTCCATTCATAACGTGGGAATTTCGTAACCTGTAGTACGTCGAATGAATTTGTGGTGGTAAATAAAGTTTTCGCTGCCGGGGAACAAGCCTAATTAGTTTTTGATATATGCCTATAGTCGTCATTTACTTGGACTGGCTCTGCTGGGTTTTCAAATTTAAAACTTGTACAGTGTAGATTATGTCATTGGTCAAAGAGAATTAAAGATAAATCGTTACGCAACGAGATCAAATAAATAACGTTATAGTGCTCGTGAACCTTACTTTAAAGTAGCGGTAAAAACTTTTTACACCACTGGATTGCATTTGTGAATACCATCTAATTTACGACCTACACACGTAGATTATTCGAGTTTTTTTTTTTCGAAATAAGTATTCGCTAACATGCAGAGAATGTCCTTCATTTTATTTCATTTCAGATTATTCTCTCTTACATATTGTTCAACTTTTATTTTTGGTATTAAATCAGTGATTTAAATGAAATTCAATCCAATTCATCTAAATAAAAATTGAGTATTAAATGTCATGAGTTTTTTCTGTAGACGATCGAAATCAATACTTTTTTCAAGACTTGACTACAATATTTCTTGTATTATTAAGTCAAAGTAATATTTGATGTATATTTCAATAAACAATATCCCAGTATTCAAATATTAAATTTGATTTTGAAACACCGCATCTATTAACGGCATCTGTCAATAACCGCATATTTATAAATTAAAATACATGGACTATATATAGGTACATCAGCTGAAATAGCTTTACATAAATCTATTGAAATTTAATTTAACAAAGTATATTTCTAGTATGTTATTACAAATCCTGAAAATGACCCATTTCTCGTTGATGGCGTAATTAAATCAAGTATCGTAGTTTCATTAGCCATCAAAATATGAAATAACCATGCCGTGAAACCTGCAACTACAGCCACTAAATATTATAATTACGCAAAAAGCAGAGAATCCACAATTCCGGAATTTATAGTCCCGACATATCAATAAATGATTATTTACACTTTTGGTGATAATATTTTAGTTTTGAAAAAAGTATCGAAGCTCATACAATTCGGTCATTGTAAAAAATCATGTCTACTTTCGCACTTGTGCTTACTACGCCATTCCAGGGGCGTTCTCCATTCCCTTTCACCCTCTTCTCCTTTTCCGCTTTGCATACGTACTCTCAGGACGGTTACGATATAACGTTTGGATCGTGCATGGACATAAGCGAGGAGCGTACAAGGTCTGCTGCTGGTAGTACACGCCCGGAAACTCGAGGATAGAGCAGCAGCAGCAGCACCAGCAGCACCAGCAGCAGCTCGACCCCCCAAGGGTTCAATAGAAAAATAAGGAGGCGCATACTGGAGTCTTTTATCGGCAACGGACCACTGCTCCGAGGCTCTCCCTTTCTTTCTGAATATCTTTTGCCAACTTTTGCGAAAAGAAACGACTCTCTCTCTCTCTCTCTCTCTCTCTCCCTCTGTATACACGCGTGTGCATCGACGCTGGATCTAGAAAAATATTTATACATCTTTTGCGCCTTTTATGTTTGTTCTTATGTTTTTGCATAATGGACTTTTATGTTTTATGCATGGGCTGATGCAGATGAAGCGCGAGAACGCATTAAAATCGAAATTCTATTATTCAAAACATTTAGCGAGATGATTATACGCGCACCCCTTTTTCAAAATTACATACCCTTTTTGTACCGCGCAGCACTTATTTTTTTCCCCCCACGGGCTTTTACAACGCGCGATACGCGTGCGAAAGTACATAATTGTCAAATGTATAAAGCTGAAGCTAGTCCGTGAAAAAGCAAGTGTAGGCGGACGCCTGCTCGTGACTATTTTATTTGCGCGAAATTGCACATTTTAATCTCTCGAATAGTTCGCATTTTACCGCATTAATTTGACAGCAACTGAAACACTTTCATATATACGAAATAATCTCTAAATGCAATTTTAATTTACATAGAGGCAAAATACCTACAGCAATTTGAATCGTTACTCACTGCAATTTTTCTGCGAATAAGAATAATACGTTACATTAAAGTTTTTCTATAGTACCGGAAGCGTATTTATTATTTATTTATAAAATTGATTCACTATTTTATATTTTAATTAGTGAGTGGAATTAATAATAAAAACGAGCTGTCGGATTTTCATAAATCATATGATTTTGATGTAGGGCGTTTAGAGATTATTTCGTAGTTTTACGTATAGATGATCGCGAAACATTTCTCATCCTAACGAGCCGTGTCGCATAAGATTTATGACGTAACACAAGAATAAAGCCTTTAGCCGACAGAATAAGCGTATTATCGACTCCGATTTTACACAAAAATTGCCTCAAATACTACGCTTTATTTGTCGCGTAATTCACCACTTTTTTATGTTGTAAAATATCTAAATTATGAAGTAGTTTTATTCTTTTGACTTATAGCTCTTATCTATATTTCATAAGGAATTACACATGTAGGGAAAGCACGAAGTTGATGGCACTATTAAGAAAAACAGTTGAGCTACGTATTAAATGATAAATATAAAATAATGTTTTTTACATTTTAACTTCTATTATAATAAAATATATAAATATATACACCTACCTAAAACAAAAC
Source organism: Megastigmus dorsalis (assembly GCA_900490025.1). Taxonomy (NCBI): domain Eukaryota; kingdom Metazoa; phylum Arthropoda; class Insecta; order Hymenoptera; family Megastigmidae; genus Megastigmus; species Megastigmus dorsalis. Next base: position 32,403 of record UELU01121737.1, on the reverse strand, counting down.
ATACAAATGTTTTGATAAAACAAATAGTATTTATAGCTCAATTAAATTTTACTTCCAAAATAGAAAAAAAATTGAAAAAGTATATTTTTAATTTCATTTACAATGTACAATATAAAACTCCGCACATTAGATAAAAAAATTAAGGTAAAGACATAAGGTACACTATTGAAATCGGTAAAGAATTAACTTTATATTCTTCTCTTTTTCTCCTCAAACATTCTTTTTTTACACTACGCCATCTATTACCGCCTTTCACTCAGCTGCGTTTTCTTACGCCTACAACCATCAACGCTCCCGTTCTTTGTTTCTTTAAAACCTCTTAATGTCTCTATTCTTCCTTTCATGCTTTTATTTTGCCCAAGTTTTATAAGCAATTAATTATATAATTTATATCGCTGTTTTATACCGGAATTATATTAACTGCCTGTACTAACGTAATATAAACATGCAATTAGCGAAAAAATGTTTAATGCACTCAATCAATGGCAGAAGCTCCGCGGATGTTCAATAGTGCAGCGCATTAAGATCAAGCACCATAGTAAATTAGGTAGAGAGCCGTTGTGACAAAGCCGTTCCTGAGCCGATGATCTGTGCATTAACGATGGCACTGATCAATGCAATGCCGGAAACACTGCCGTCCCAGTTGCTGTATATATATCATATATTCAGACTACTTAATATTGCACAACAATTAAATACTTATGTCCGCATATCAGGCTATTAGACACACAAGATACAACATGAAAACTTTTCAATAATTCAGCCCGACTCAATCTAAATATTGAACATTGAAATTAGTTTATAATGTCAACAATAAGCATTTGTTTAGGAATTTTTATTTAGGAATTATTTGGTAAAAATATAGTTCTAAGGATTACCAAGTTCTGGGGCAATACTCGGTGCAACAAACATTTCTCACTTTGCAAGTAAATCAGAAATATTAGTGAATATTTCATATTTTTTGTTATATCAGAAATATTTAAATTGATGAAATAAAGAAAAATGATAAATAAAAATATAAAGTATTGGGAATTACATGCAATAGTCGTATTTATTTGCGAGTTCGATGAAATAGCTCAGCCGAGCGTGGATAGGAATTTGCATCGGATTTAATGCTCATTTGGTTGAAATAAACGTGAAAGCAAGAGAAGAACTACAGAGATATAACTAAAACAAATTGCGTAATGGATGTAAACTTATCTCGCTAAAAAACTCAAATGTTTTTATTACAAAAATGTGTAACATTCGGAATAAATTCATTGTAAAAAATGATTTTTCTTATTATATTGGAAAATACTGTAAATAAATTTTTAATAGTAATATTGAGTTTTCTTGATAACCGATTATTACATAAATAAAATGTATTTATGTTTATTATATAATGTGTTAAGGTGGTTGTTTCCCTCCTATCTTAATACCATGTTAAACGATTTAGTAACGAAAAAACTATAATTCTTAATTGATTTTAACGAACCGAAGTTTGTTTTTTGCACCACGAAAGATTATAATCATTCACCATATTAACATTTTTATAAGCCGATCATTGAACATGAAACAATTGATAATATTTATTTTTAAATATTAGATTTTTCTTTATATGTATAAAAGAAATGTTTCAATTAATTAAAAAAATTTAAAATGGTAAACAAATAAATTTTTTGTGATGCATAAGACAAACTTTGGTTTTTTGAAATCGATCAAGAATTAAATATTAAGATAGGAGGGAAATAACTATCTTAAAACTTTTATTTTTTGAATGTAAATATACTTAAAATTTATAAAAATCTTATCTGACTACAGAAATTATGTCTAGTCCAATAAGTTTTACTTAATAAATAAACTTATAAGTCCAATAGCATGTCGAAAACCTGTTCTAAATATAATAAATTTTGTATAGATTTTAAACTTAGTTGATAGTTTGTCTCTGTATAAGTCTGCATTATAATTAATCGATATGATATATTCTCTCTTTGCAAAGTATATATAAGCTACACTTTTTGTTAAACAAAACCATTAATTAGTTTAACAAAAAAAAGTTAGAATTTAATTTATCAGTTAAAGAAAGAATTCTTCGCTTTGAGTTGGAACGAATTTTTCTTTAACTTGAAAACGATGCTTCTTTTGGGTCATCGACTTTTACGATCTTACATACTCTTATCGATTTAAAGTTCTGAAAAATTCTGAAACACAATAGCTATATATCATACACTGCACATTCATGCTGCTGTTATCAAATAACATTTTTTAATTTATTATACATACAGCTCAAATTTATATTGTTTTGAAGTTGAATATCGTTGTATTAACAGAAATGTATGCTTACTGTGCCATGATATGAATTGTATGTGCCGAGTACGTGTGTTCTTAGTTCGGTATGCAAAGTTCTCGTATTTCTAAGCAACTCAAACCCTAAAGCAAATGTTCGTACGTGTACATACATATCCAAATGTGAGAGTATTGATATGCGTCTAACATAAAATACATTAAGGGAGTGCTAAAGTGAATTAAAATTTTTAATTTCCCGCTCGACATTTTACCGACCAAAAAGTAAATTATTTGTATTAATTAAAAAATACTTTAAATTATACAAATCCCGATTACAGGTGCTGTCTTTAAATTATCTATCATTTGGCAAAGTTTCAAGTGAATGTTTCAATGACACCTTCGAAAATTTTTGTTTCCAAATGAGCGAATTTTTGAAGGTGTCATGAAAATATCCACTTGAAATATTTCCAGATTATAGATAATTAATTCATTGATCAAGTGCATCTGTATTTGAGATTTACATATCAAATATTTTAGTTATAACAAATTATTCAGAATCCGCGTCGGTAAAACAGTTTAGTGGTGATAATGGTAGGACTTTAACACCCCGTTAAGGTATTTTCAACGTCAGACTAAAAGTTATAATAGACAAATGTTGAATAAAAAAAATTAACTTTTCAAATAAAAAAGTGATTTCTGAATAATGTACTTAAAAAAATATATCATTTTAAATAAGGCGTGTAGATTAAAGTAAGCTATCTTTACTTCTATATATAATTATATTATTTAAACTAATATCTTTTTGGAACTCTTTTAAACTGCCATTGCAGTGAAAAACCTTATTTTATAAAATTATCAATACGGAAGTAACTTCATTTCTCAAAAATTTCGATGGATCATCATGATTTTAGAACTATGTGACTTGTTTTGCATATATTTTATAGCAGTTGAATGCTTCGCTCATCGCATAAAGTACCAGCAGTGTAAGTTCTAAAAACCCTGCCCTTCTATTTTAAATACAATAATCATATATGTATATAGTTGCTACATTTTAATGAAGAGAAATTGTATCGTCTATAATTGATTGCTCTTGCAGATAAAGCACTACCAATGCCATTCAGTTAATTATAATGTTGGTCATGCCTACGGGCAAATACAGTTCAATGCTAAAATTGTAGTTTTGTACAGTATATGTACATATATATGTATGTTTTGGAGGACCAACTAATAAAGAAGTCTAAAGATGTCGAAAATTATATGTACTTTAATTCAAGATTTGTCTTGAATGCAGGATAGAGTTTTTTTTAAATATAGAGCATATTAGCTGTGTACAGAGATTTAGTGGAGTAATTACACTCTTTGATCATTGTATCGCTTGAGACGAAATAGATCATGTACCTATGAGAATTAACCAAATATAATCAGATACGGTTGATCAATTGTCTATATATCGTATCACAGTTTATATTCAAATCTGGCATAGATGATATACGGTTCGTAAGGATAGATTTCCAGGTAGGATTCGACATGTGAACTTTTTGTGATTCTTGGGCGCAAAGCAAAGAAAAATAGAAGGATCGTTCCGGATTGATCGAGACTAAAGAATATATTTTCTATCATATTCGACTATTATAAAAGTTGAAAAGAACGAATGGAAAAAAGTTAAATAATAGAGCAAAAAATAAAGCTGGAAACGAAATGCGACGAAAGCTAAGAAAATAGAGGGAAGAGGAAATGAAAGGAATGGGAAAAAGGGAAAAAACAAAGAGATCGTTTTTAGGGTAGCGAATCTTGTGGACTGCGCGAGGCAAGCCATCGACGAGTTTGTCCAGGAGGATGCGAGGCCATGCGATGCATATAAATGTCTTCGATCGGCACTGGCAGCAAAGAGAGAAAGAGAAAGGAGGGAGAGAGAGAGAGAGAGGGGGGGGGGTGGAGCAGCGTAGTGTACAGACGACGCCGAAGGGATGACGCATATCCAGGGCGAAGCGAGGGAGGGAGAGCGAAAAAGAAAGAGGCAGAGCTCCTTTAGAGATCGAATGGGGGAAACAATCTCGCTTACCGATGATTTGATTTCGCGCAATTTTTCGCCCGGGAATTCGAGGATCTCCTTTCTACGCTGACGATTTTTTTACGCTGACGCAGGGATTTCTCCGTTTCCAAGAGCGCGCGCAGACAGAGGAGCGGGACTCTTTCATTATCCTCATTAATGGATTGGCTTTTTCAACCAAAGATAAGAGGATATGTTTCGATTCGCCGCTTTTAATCTTATTCATTTCCGCGGGGAAGAATAATTCAGTCCAGACGATAGATTGGAATGGGAATTGCTCTGCGTGGGCAGAGTGTGATGATTTATTAGTGCCCCTGTATTGTGCGTGGAATAGGAAAGTATACGTAGGAGTCGATACTTATTATAGTAAAATCTTTATAAGTCTAACATGGGAGAGTAAAAATATATGTATTACTTGGGAAAACTTTTGGATGATATTTGTTTTCTTGGAAGTGCAATTCTTGAGGATTCGCGAATATAGATGTCTCTCAAAGCTAATTTATTTTATTACAACTACTTACTCAAATTTATTCCAATTTATGTATTCGTGTACTTTCGAAACAGCCTTATTATACTAGTCAATGATCTTAACTTGTTCTAATAGAGTGTATTAAAATGAATTAAGGCAGGTAATATAAACTTACTTAATTTGATATTTTATTGTGTTTTTACATTGAGTCAATTTAAAATTAATTAACTATTTATTATTTGCGTTTGAAAATAACTTATATTATAGAGACTAAGCACTGTCATAAGTATAATTATGCACCTCGTAAATTTAATAAAAAAATAAAAATTAAACTAAATTTCAAGGGATTAAAAAAAATCCTGGACTAAACCACAAAATTTTAATTTCATACTACTTTGTATAGTCATTACGTAAAAAGCGTATTAAAATAGCTATTCTGACCATCAACACCCACAATGTATAAAATACGTTGCATTTAACATTTGCGACAATGCCGTCTTTTCGCAAATGCTGAATGTTGCATCATTCAGTTGTCGATTATCGGGAGTAAAAGATTAAATAGTATTCTTTTAAGTAAATATACGAAAATTTAAATTAGTTTTCTGCATAAAATTTGATTATATAATTTAACATTTTCGAAAGATCAACATGAGTAAATAGAACTTCGAAATTTATTTATTTTTGACATCATTATCTTACAATTTATGATAATTTAAAGTTCATTTATTTATTTTTATTTCAATTGCTTTATTCGTGAATATTCGAATCGTAGCAAATTTTAATTATATATTTTAGATTTAATGTCACACTTTATCAGCAAGTATTACAAAGCTTAATTTATGTAATTGATGCATTACTATAAGTTTACATTTACGAATGTTTTATAACTGTTACGGTATATTTAGAAATGAAATAAATATTATTATAAAAGCACTTTAAAGCATACAAATAAAGATTCGCATAAGTGGTATTTGTCATTGATGGCATTTGAACTACAACCTGCCTACGTGAATTATATAGGCACATAAATTATCGAAACATTACTATTCCATTGTCCCATATATCTATATATTTCTTATATAAAGGACATCAATATAATGATCAAATCATGATATATATAGCGCACTAATGTTATTCTAATACGTATCGTTATACAATCTCTTTTTGATTATTTAGACTAAAACATATATATATATATATATACCTAACCTTTTCTACTGTGCACTTGGATGATCCCAAGCTATATACAGATTACTACCAAGCTATATTCGCTTGACGCACATAATTCGGTAATTCAGCAAAAGCAAAGAATAATATAGCTTAAAAGGAAGAAATTGAGTTGAAAGGAAGGTATAGATGAGAGAGAGAGAGTTTCACATGAAACATGTATACGCGGGGATCGTAACAATGCAGTAGAAAAGGTTAGAATCGAAGAGGCGGATGAAAGGTGTGGGAGGGGGTTAGGTGGGGGAAAAAGAAGGAAAGAAATAGAGGCGGCCATGGTACATTAGATTTGACATCCACAGGTCTCGAGCTCGAACATGCAGGACGTGACGCTAGTCAACGTGCTGAGGAACCACACTGGGAAGTACAAATGCGAGGTATCCGAGGACGCCCCGGTTTACGACACCAAGCTCCAGGAGGCTGAGGTCCTTGTTGTCGGTGAGATACGAGATCAGAATTTCTCCCATTCGATGAATTTAAAGTTTCCCGCACCCGACACCCGCTTATTCCTCCTCCTCCTCTTCCTCCGCCCCCCCAGTTTTATCCTTTTTTTATGTACCGCCGCCCTTTCCGAAAACACTTTTCTTACAATCGCTCAAGCCGTTTTATCGATTGTCCGGAAATTCTATGTCTTTTCCACTGTTACCACTCCTCTTCGCTCATCAAACATCCGCCTCGGATAGAAATCTTTAAATTCCATGCTGTTATAATACCTATTGAATAAAGCGTGCATCGAGTATAATTTGCTTGTATGATCCTTAATTAAAAGTATATATCGTAGCGAGACGCATTTAACGGTTTAAGCGCCAGAATGGAAGAAGTTTTTAAAGTTGATCGCCACTTACCTATCGCTATTATATGTTACCTCGCGCTTAGCATTTGTAGATTCTCGGCCTGCAAAGCTGTTTCAATAACAACAATTTTTCCATTACAGGCGCTTAAACTTTTAATTACACAACTTTTTGCCCCGCTCCATCTCCCGATAGTAAATAGTAGGGTAGAGAGCAGAGCCAAAGTGTAATGATAAAATGTGTGCTTTTCCATCAAGCGCAGCATTTAATAAAGTAACGTTTCACGAATCTCCGCACTACAGTTCGTATAAGTTTGAAGTTGGAATTTACTTTCTGATTCTCATCTAGAAAAAGCTCGGTTCAAGCATTACTTTCGAGGCAAAGTTGAAATCTCGCTTTAACTTTAAGGTTTCATTTCACAAATGTAGCCAAGGTAAAGCACTCACGGTTAAAATGTCCAGCTATATACATGTATATATATGCATGCGCACCCGCGTATATACATATATATATATATATATATACATATACATATATCTCATCGGACTGGGCGATGAGAGCGGGATGAAATGAAGAGAGCTCATTCGCTTCATTGAATCACTTTGGTAGCTTATTAAACTATTTACTCGGCGATGGAGGGGCGGATGCAGGAAGCGGGCGCGCGATAAAAAGAAAAATAAAGAAAAATAAGCCCTCGAGCAGAAAGAATTAATGTAGCCGTTGTTATGATGAGCAGATGTCCCAGAAACGGAGCCGAGAATCACAGTCGACAGGAAGCACTTACCAGCCGGCGAAACACTCTATGCGAATTGCACGTCGGGCGCCTCTCGGCCCGCCCCCAACATTACGTGGACCCTCAACGGAGCGCCCGTAAGTATCACCTCAGCTCCGCACACCCGCACCTCGCCTATACTCGCCTCCCAAAGACTACGTGACCTTACTGGATGATTAAAGTTGCTCAGAACTCCTGCGCTCGGTCCCGCTATAGCTCCCACACCCACCCACTCCCTTGGCTTCTTTCTTCCGCTGCTGCACTTTTCTCTCTTTTTCCTCTCATTTTTTTTTTCTGCTTCCCTTAGACTCTCTCTCTATTCTCCTTTCTTCTCCACGCCTCGGATCGTCGCGCGCGCGCGCGCGCACTACTCTAATGTATTTGTAGACTGCTTCCACTCAAAATCTACACACTTTCTCCGGCCGACGAGAGACAGCTCTCACGCGCAAAGTCAATTGTTATTTCCGGGCCCCGGGTCTATAAATCCCTTTATTTATAGACGAATCTTTTTTTTTTTTTTATTTTATTTCTGCGCGCCTGTATTTTTAACGGTATTTTCCATTCAATAACCCTCTCCACCGAGTATTGTCTATTCTGTAAAATGCACACAGCTGCATGTATATATATACGTGCAGCTTTTTGCGACCATTCATTTGGAGAAATCGAAATAAAGAGCGCTTTCATTCCCAAACCAAAATCCTTCCGCTTTATTGTGAATTTTATCTTTAAACATTGCTGCATCCCAATAGACATTAATTTTCTCTTATCCCAGCTCTTTTCCATTTTTAATGAAGTTCATATCTGATGTGCTGTATACTAAATTAACTCGATATAAAATTAATCACGAAATATAAAGAGGGCAATAGCAATTTCGCTGAAATTTTGCGAAGAAGCGCAAGAATCTGTGATTAAGTGCGCTCGAGTTAGGGGTGGAGTCTTGAAACTCTCTCAAACGGTATTGCACGATTAGCGAATGACCCGTTAGCTGTTTAATTGAAATAATTGCGCTGAAGATGTTATAGCTAAATACTATATCAAAAGAAAACAGTTTCTAATTAACGTAAGTATATATAAGTCTTGTTGGTAAGTAAAAGGAATATCTTGGAAAATAAAAATATCATCTTGTAAGGTAAATATTGTTTGTATTTGTTATGTTCGATTAGAATCAAATCCAAAATATATTAATCGGATTTCTACGGCGTAATATTACAGTGTATTAAACTTCAATACTAAACAATTGAGCTCATATTGAAGGAAGATGAAAAAATATTGAATTTCACAGTTCGTACAATACCTTATTTTTGTTAAAAGCTCCGTTTTAATTTGCATAAAATCTTCACAATAATAAATTGAATAAAATCAATAGTATTCTATAACAAAATATTAAAATAGTACTTGAACGTGTAAATCTATTTTTCAGGATCGCTAAATATCCAGTTTCATATTTATATCAATACTAGTAGTTAACATATGCCGATGTTAATCTGAGAATTGATAAAACTTTCTTATTTCCGGCATAATCGCGCTTAACAAAGAATAGTTGGCATCATTCACTTTGATATTGGATTATCATAATTAGTCGATTCATCATCGCAAAGACAAAGCTGATCTCTCTTTTCCCAAAGCCCGAAACGTCCGCATTCACGCGCTGCGAAATCCCGTTAAAAGATCCGCGCCGGCAGAAAAAAATGAGTTGGAAATTTGAATATCAATAAGGTTAAGACGTTATTACGAGTGCAGGCAGGGCTGCGAAGCGACGCAGTTCCAATGGAGCGAAATAAAAAGTATAAAGTCGCTCACACTCGGTCGGTCGGTCGGTCGGTCGAGAGAGAGAGAGAGTTGGCCAAGCTCTCTCTCTCTCTCTCTCTCTGTCTCTCTGTCTCTCTCCGGTTCGCTTCTTTTCGGGACGCCCTCTTCGCGGCATTTTCATTGAAATTTATTTTCCGGCCCTCTTTTCCTCTCTCCTGCTATACCTCTCCTCGCTTTTTCTCTCTTTTCGCGGCACTCGCTTGCTGGCGTGTCCGCCGAGTTCCACGCTTATCGATCCGTGCAGTAGCTCCGGGCTGTTGCTGCCACTGCTGCTGCTGCTGCTGCTGCTGCTGCTGCTGCTGCTGCTCTCCGTTTCTTCCCGTCCACTCGATTAAGCTTTCGAGGAGTCCGTTGCTGCCGTCGCCGGCGACGCCGCCGTCGCGCGCGTCGCTGCACATGAGAAACACGCGGAATGCGGAGGACCGATCATCCCGCGGGAACAGCTCCTTCACGCGGATGTTTATGTGTTTGGAGCGAGCGAGTGCGAGGGAGGAGGCGCTGCTGCTGCTGCTGCTGCTGCTGCTGCTGCCTGCGCACACGCCATGTCAACTTGCAGATCAACCGCACTTATTTGCACTCCCTCTTTCCAACGCGAAATTCCATCCAGGCTAGCGAGCCAGCAGCAGCAGCAGCAGCAGCAGCAGCGACGCGCGCTCTCTTTTCCTATCTATTTACCCGATCCCTCTACCTATACATCTCCTACTTCTCCTCGTCCTCCTTCTCCTCTGCTCTCTCGTCTCGATTCCTATCTCTTCTTTTATTTCCTTCCTTCTTTTATCACTTCTGCTCGGAGTTCGATCGACTATTCCGATCTTGCAAAATGTAGATGATGCTTCTACTTTTTTTTTTTCTTTCTTTTTCCCCCTTCGCTACGCTTGCAGCGGAGAGACTTTTCTCGGGGCTGATTTATGAAAATCAAGGTTGACTGGAGAACGAAAGTGAGAATTACATTCTCTACTTGCAATGACAAAATATCAGAGCCAAGAGGATGAAACGGGGTCGAAGCGTTTTATTAAAAGAAATTCAACGTTTTTTTTTCTCAAACTGAATGGATTTCTAGAATTTCGATATTCTATATCTGCCTAGTGCTATATATCAATCCTTTTATAAAAATAAAAGCATGTTCTAGCCGTGCTTTCGTTGAAATTAACGGTTGCAACAGAAAAAACAAACAGGTTTATCATGAGATATTTGGAAGATGAATTATATCATGAGAATTCTCATTATCTTTACTATATGTATATACAAATATATATTTATTTGTGGCTAGATAACGATTGTTGTTTCTGCATAATTTTAAGTATTTTGTAAAGCTCGCTTTAGATCCCCTTAAGCTTGAGGATGCGCCCGCTAAAGGTTTCGACTCCAGTTGGGTATTCGAATCCGTTCAAATTTGCAGACCCTTTCGAGTTCTACCTTAGTTTAAATGAGAATCGAAATTCTAGAGCGCCCCAGAACTCAAATAAGCTCAATTTGCAGATGCTTACATAAACTATAATAAAAATGCATATCCTCAAATGCTCAAATATTTGAACAAGTAACTATTTTAACACGAATCAAGCTTACGCTGTGCGGTAAACAACTTTCCGCGAATTATCATCTTTACACACAGAAATCATGAGAAAGAACTATTTTTCGGATAGAATTAACTTTTCCTTAAAAGCTCCGCAGTAGTTTGCAAGTTATTTTGTCCGGAATATTAAAAGGAATGAAATCGGTAGATAAAATCTGAGTTTAGTCAGGCAACTTACGCGTGTTCGCATATACGTACACTGTCGACATTAATTTACAAACCGTACGAGATCTCGGCTTTTTTACCGGTTTAAAATAGTGCTAGATCCATTTCAAGATTGATAGGCGATAGCTTAGATTTCTAAGATAATACATAAATTAAAAATTCTTTTCTAATATTATTTAATAAATAATTAATGATTTATTTAAATTCTGCGTGATAGACATTTCCATAAACTAATATATTAGTTTATTTAATGCGAACAAAAGATATCTAATGCGTGTTAATCTATACATAATGTGAGAGCGGAGACCTGAGGGCTGGATATATAGTAATATTGATATAAGTGTATTAGCGTAACAAGCTATTATACGTTCAATATGACGTGTTTCGTACTTCACACATACACACACACACACACACACACACACAAAGACACACATGCACACACAGTCTGTCTTTCTTCATTAGAGAGCGCAAGCACCGCCGCGATGCATAATATTAACTGTGACGTATTTTCATTGTCAATTAATAGTCGTTACATACCCTCCTCCTCCCCCTTTCCCCAAGTCCTTTTTAATCGTCTTTATTAATTCCATTAAATTTAAACCTATTCCGCGCCCCCTTATTGATCCACCACTCAGAACACCCACCCGCATACACAAATACTCTCTCGCGCGGGCACATAGACACGCATACACCGCCGCATACACAATGCGTCTGCAACACTCTCCGAGTTTGCGTGTGTGTGCATAATTTGATCTTTAGTAGTTGTCGTGAGGTGGGTAAGATGTTTGGAATATTTAAGGCACGCGATTAGGGCATGGGAAATTTATAAGCATGCACGTCGCGCACTCCGCGTGTTTGTTTACTTGAGAAGGTATAGATGGATAATGTATATATAACAACTGATCAATACTATTCGAATCATCCTCAAGTCTTAATTGAGTTTTTTACTTTGTAAAGAGGATTTCATTAGTTGTATTTCACAACGATCAAGACCAAACTTACACGATACACTGTACCTACGTGAGATGTTTCCGTAATTAAAACTAGAAAATTGCGGTTTAGATGTATATATGTTTACTTTAGTAGATCGCATTTTCTGATATTTAATTTGTTTAAAGAAAATATATAAGTAGATGCTGCAAAATCTTATTTTTTAATCCATAATTTGTCAAAATTTGAAATTATTCAGTTTCACATCTTTGTCCATCATAAAAAAAAGACTAAGGTTTAGCTCCATTACTTTGATTACTCATAAATCCATGGTCTGTAGGATTCATGTATTTTTTGCTATGCTAGGTATGTCATGTCTTATCTTTTTATTGTTATTGCAGCAGCAGCTGTTCAGAGAGTAAAGTTTTGAATTCTTGTTGTATTAGGATAATCAAGATCGCAAAACATGCGCAAACACAAACGCACGCATTTACTTGTGCATATATGCCTCGAGACTTACATGAACGCACACGCGTACTAACATTTCATATCCATACCTTTATGTAGATGTATGGATATTTGAGTAAGTGATCCTGCTCTGAAGTAATAAATATGCAGGATGGAAACTCGCTCATTAGATATAATAGAGTAAATTGACAATTAATTTATCGAACTGCAAAAACATAATTGCGAATCTTTTGGGAGACGTATTTTTTTTTAATATATTATTCATTACAGCTTAAAAATACTTTACGCATCTTTGTATGCAAGAATGCAAATATAGTGCGTTCGATAAATTGATGTTATACGTTGAAAAATGCTAAACAAGAATATCCACTGTTGAATTTAAACCCTTGGCAGATGACTTTAAATACTGTTTAAAATGCTATGTTTAAGTTATATTTCGTTCAGAAATGCCTAAATTATGAGGTACTAAAGTTACCACCTTAAGCAGTGGCGTTAACCGAACAACACCGTGGGGAGTTCGCAAGCGTTGGTACATTAGGTATCGCTAATGCTTACAGCATTGATTAAATACCATATAATACGGGCGTCTGTGTTCCAAGCTTAACTTGGATAACGTAATGTTTTATAGAAAAAAATTTATTTATTACAACTAGCTTTATAGCAATGTACTTATTAGTTTTTGTATTTTATATGTACACTTTTAACCAAAATACTTTGTTGACGCATTTTTTCATTCTAAAATAATAATGTAACAAAGTAAGTGACATATATATAATATATATTTTATTTACGTTTGAATTGATTGTATTGATTGAATTGATTGAAACTAAATATTTGAATATTGTATAAAAAACTTGCTTTAATCTTTTTGCTCGTATTCGCGTATACTCACATTCCAGCTTTCAAATTTTCTTTTCTTTTCTTTTTTTTTTTTTTTTTATAAAATTCCTGACAAAAAATTCCAAAGATTTTATAGATCAAGTTAATAAAATGGATAGGGCAAGAATTTTCTGGATTTAGTTATATTCTCTTATTATCATATTTTATTAAATTTCCCTGCACGAGCCCATCAACGGGTCTTCATTAGTCTTTAGCTCTTTACCATGTTTCCCGGTATATTCGTGCGCATATCAAGGCTTGGCGCACCGAGTCGCTCCAACTCTTCTCTCTCCCCAGTACTTTAACATTTATTCTATTCAGTCGTTTTACATCCTCTCTTTCTCTTCGTACTCACTCACTCGAAGTTGGTGCGGTGCGAGTGTGCCAAAGTGTAGTAGTAGGGAGAAATTCGAATTCGAATCGCGATCAAACGTCTGGTCGCGCGCGCGCGAGCGGAGAGGAACGAAAGCAATCTGCACTCGGACTATCGAGACCCATTTTCTGCAGGATGTCATTACGTTCGTCAGGGTTTTCTTTATTTTTCCGGTTCGAGGAAAGGAGGAGAAGGAGGACGGCGCGGCGAGGAGTAGAGAGAAGGGAACAGCGCAAGCAAGAGATCGTGCAAGGCCCCCCCCCC
>UELU01121737.1:0-18348 GCA_900490025.1 Megastigmus dorsalis | reverse complement strand
CGCCCACGACTCCGCGCTCGCTGCTGAATTTAGAGAAATAGTTTTGGGAGATTGGAGTTTGTTTTAGAGGGCGAACCGCCGGCACTCTGCGCCACTGGCAAACCGGCTATCGAGACCAGCGTCGAAGTAATTTTCCTCCAGAATTAGGACTTTACATTAAGGAAATGAATATATTCAGCGACAAACCCCCGCTCGGAGGAAGAGAAGGAAAAGGCATTCCTTTTTTAATTTAATGATCCTCCCTGCTTTTAAGAATTATACAAAATTTATCTACAATTCTACAAACAGCTTTCTTCCTATAAATAAGGAAAGCTCTTTCCACTATCTATTAAGAACTTTAGTTTTTTAATCAGTAATTTCGTGGCACTATTGGTACTGATGTTTATTCTGATTAAGTAATTTTCCTCCGGATATTATTATATAAATATTAAAAAATATATTAAAATTTAAATTTGAAAGCTCAAAAACTACTATTACAGTTGATTTGACAACGCGTAAATTGTTATCTCTCTACAGTTTATTTTATTTTAAAATTAAATAATTATTTGAAATAAATGCATTTACTGAATTTCATTTTCAACGGAAAATTTTTATAACGATATAATACGAAAGTTTCGAGCTCTGCTTTTAACTGCATAGAAATAAAAATACTATCTTTATATCTTCGCTAAGAAGCTGCGCTATCATATTAATAAATGGAAATGCAAAAGGCACAAACAAGCCTGGCAATTATTATTTCTTAAATTTTATTGAAGAAAGTCGAATTGAGATTCTTAAAGTTATAAATATTGTTAAAATTTTCTAAATTTTTAGACTCTTTAACTTCTAATACGTTGAAATTTATTATATAATTCGCCATAATTTAATAGAAATATATTTGTAACACAACAATATTTACCTTATTTTACATTATTTATTTATAGTATACAAGGTAATTGTGAGCGAAAATGGCAAATATTAAGATCAAAATAAAGAGTTTAAACAATTTAATAACGATATTTTTAATATTTAGTTAATCCACACATTTTATCGCATCTCGTATACTACATAATATTGAGATATCACCTACTAGAAAAGACGATTCATTCGCTGGCAAAATATCTAGATTTCATTTATTCAGTGAAAGATCATGATTAAACTCTACAGTCTTGCTGCGACGATGGCAACTCATTTCTTTTATTTTCCTTTATGAATATTAATGCGCATATATTACTGTACAGTACTTCATCAAGTTTAAAAGCATTTTTCTTCACTTTCCCTGGAATGAAGAGGTTGAAATTCTCTTAACCGCTCCATGTCTCTTGTGTTTCATCATAATATTGTAATAAGAAAAGAAACGCTTTCACAGCTTATAAGCCTTGCTAACGAGATAATGTCGTTTTAATTTATATTATGCTAACAAAATGCTCTTCAGGTATGGTAGGGCACGTACATGAAGGTAGCGTTATTAAAAACATATTTTAATTTCATATTATTTTCCTGTTTGCGCGTCTGCTATTTCGTAATATCGTGTCATTTTACGCAAGTACAAACATAATACTAGATTCTTAATGAAGATTCAATATCGGTCTATCGTCTCGTGGTATTTGAAGCTCTTTACAAAACTAAAACAAGGCAAACATCAACACCGACGCTGCTATGACATTAACGTATTTGCTTGGTCCTTTAGTAACCAAGAAACCAGAAAAGAACACTTGACAGATAAATCCAAACAAAGAAATAAGCGCAAATAAAGAAAATTTTCCCTTCGCGGCTAAGTTCAATAAAAACGAAGGCACGTGCAAAAACGGAATGAGAGCGACAGAGCGAGAGAATGAGAGGGGGAGAGAGCGAGCTGCAGCAAAGAGGAAAATGAAACGAAACGAGAAACAAAAAGCAAGTCCAAGTGATGGCTGAGGGTAGAGACAGAGAACGAGAGATAGAGATGGAGAGAGAAGGAGCAAAGAAAAACTGAAGACGAGAAAATATTTACTCGCTTGGCTGAAAGCAGGAGCTGCAGCGGCGGCAGCAGCAGCAGCAGCAGCAGCAGCAGCCGCTTCTCGTCCACCGAGTCGAAACTCACCGTTCCCGCGACAATTCTTCAAACTTCTTACGAGCGCTAACCGGATGTTTATGTTAGTCTTCGCATTTACCTTGGAAAGGTACATGCCGCGGCACTTGTCGAAATTGGCCATGATTATGTCTCTAGTTATGTGTTTGTTTGGCCGAGAGGTGCAGTGCCGCCGCTGCCGCCGCCACCCGCCGCTCGGTGCATTACAGTCCACGTATATATACGGACTGCGAGGGACGAAAATTTCGTGTACGTCGCGTAACGTCGGCAAATATGCGAGACCTAGTTTTCCCCCCTTGTTTTGCACTTGCTGATTTTCTGCTTGCTAGCGCTAACCTTATACGCTGCTCTCAACTCCCCTGTACTACTGCACCGAGGCCTTTTTTGGTTGAGGACCTGAAAACTCAGCGCGTTTACTTTAGGCCAGATAATATTTTTACATTTATTACCAACACACATTCGATTCAATATGTTTTATACGGTTTGCTGACTATGGCTGCGCAAAGATAGGAGACGCAATCTTCGTCCTTATGTACTTACTTAATTGTTAATTAATATTTGCTTATATAAACACCTGTGATCGAAAATGTAATTTCTACTCTTGCCATGCATCTTTCGGTATAGAATCAATGATGATATTTATTACAATTTATTCAAAGCTGAGATAATGTAATTATTTCCATCCTGTTAGGATACGTTATTATAATTATTGTATTTTAATGAACAACCACGTAAACGATATCAATACCCACCAATTATAATACAAAATAATAATCAAGTATCACCGAATTTGAATTAAAGTGTAACCATCATAAATATTTCATATTTAATATTTACAATTAAATTATTTCAATATTATATCTTGAATATTTTGTTTGATAAATTTTTCTACTTTATTCATACGCTTCTATATCATCTTCACAAATATCCGAATACTTATATTTAATAGTTTAAGTTTATTGTTTATATTTCAAAATACAATTAATATAAATAAAAAACAATATTTGATTCTTACTGATCATGCTCTACATTATTCGATGACGATTTTCTTTATTGAAATATTAGCGCAAGACATAATAAGTGTTTTTCAAGTAGTGAATATCAAGTTTGGTCAGCCGTAAACAGGAAGTCGCAGGTAGCCATAAATAACTATATATAATTCATTATCTTACACTCATTCAATTTCACGATCATGATGCATTTTCATATAATAATACGAAGGGCGCATGCATCCCGAAAACTGTAGTGACTACGAGTGCGGTTATAAGCCAATAGCAGGCGATAATCTGAAAAAATTAATCGCTAAAACGTCACGCGGCTTTGAATCGCGCTGGAACGTACGGCGTGGACGTTGGGTAAACCGGAGCCCATATCAATTTATCGAATTTTGCCTTTTCCGAAAAACTAATGCCCGGTGTATAAAAAACGAGAGCTGCACTGAGTGAGTGAGAGAGAGAGAGAGAGAGAGAGAGAGAGAGAGAGAGAGAGAGAGAGAAGCGGCCGTTAGGGCATCCCATTTAAAGCATCGCCGTAAATGAAATATTCGTGCCTCGTAATTCCTCAACCTGTCAAACCAAAATATCGTCTGTTGGAGCGTTACGCAGAAGCAATAAAAATGCAAACCGAGCACAGTGCCGCCGTGTGCAGAGTAGTAGTGCAACGGGCGGGGGAAAAAAACACGCTTTATCGGACGTAACCCCGCAGGCGCGTTCGCTTTGCCTCTCGCTCTCTCTCTCTCTCTCTCTCTCGCTCTCTTTGCCAGAGAGCCGCGCGCGGCCCGGCGTTATTGTTTCTGTTTATATACAGTGCGGGAAGTGGCGTGTGCACGCGAGGGGGGGGGGGGAGGGGGGCCGCGGTGCCACTGCGCAGCTCTGCACATAACAGCCCGCGCGTGCACTTGCACTTGGCGAGCGTTTCGCAACGATCAAAGCCTTATATACGCGAGCGCCCCCCGTATATATGTATACATATATATACATGTATACTGCCCGGAACTCGTCTTCGCATCCTCCGGCCGCTCCATGCACACAACTCGTACACACACACACACACATTCGCTCGGGTCTTCTGCCCCCTCCCCCCCTTCCCGCAGAGCTCGCGCGAAGATGGTGACATTACTTCGCCTCGTAACAAAATCAATGTCGCGAGCAGGAGCGGTAATACTCCATCCTGCAGGCTCTCTCTCTCTCTCTCTCTCTCTCTCTGAACACTGCAGCAGCTCGCGCGCGCACCCACGGCGACGGCGGCGGTGGCAGCGGCGTTGAATTGTAAATTTCTCGACTATCAAGTGCACCTGCAGCGCCAATTTGTGGCTCATGCACTACTAGCGCGCTGGCAGTCTCAACCTTTAGCGCCTCTATCTCGCTTACACCCCCCAACCACCCCTTCCCACCATGCCGCCGCTGCCGTCTCTTTCGCGCTTGGCTCCCCTCCCTCTCCCGGGCCACCGCGTCTCCTATATGTATATGGACCATGTAGCGAGTGTAAAAATGACTCCCATCCGAGCTGGCTGAGACGGGCGTATTTCACGCGCCTAACCGTGGATTTTTGCCTCGCGCTCCCGTCGTCGCTCGTTAGAAAACTCGCGTGCAGTCGCTACTCAGCCGATTGTAAACTCCGAATGGCTATACTTGCACGCGGTTCTCGTTGCTTCTAAACCGAACGGCACAACGCGTCTTCCATATATACCTTCTTTCACTGCTCTCTTTCTTATCGCGATATACAGACCTGAATGCAGGTGCTTTTCCAGCATTGATTTTCTTTTCTAAACTCTAGCTCGACACGCTTTTCTACACGATTAAATAAATTGGTTAAAATGTTTCAATAGAAATGTAGGCTTGAACGGTAATTAACGATAACAAAAGAATTTTAATACCGTTGATATATATTCATTGGATTAACTTGAACAATTTTTTAAAAGCCTTGATTACAGTTAGAATATTTTTTTAAATCACGATGAACAATCATGGTGGAGATCGGACACAACAACTAGTCCAGTTGTTCCCGTGCGATGAACGATGCTTCTTATATATTCTTAAACGTCATACCTACTATGGTTTAAAAAATAGGTACACGAAAATGTGGTATTTGATAGATGTATTATAAACAAAAATAATAATGGATACTCATATGAAAATCAAATTTAGCTTTTAACCCGTAAAAATGAAGACTTAGACATCAGAAACTTACAAATTAAGTTTTTCTATACTACTTATAACGGTAAAAAAATACTCGAAAAATGAATACGATACGTATTTATAATAGGCAAAACTTACTCTGTAAAAGACTATGTATTTCGTACACATTTTTAAACTATTAAATGCTCGAATATTATCTGAAAAAGTGTTACATCGCAAGAAAAGAACTAGCCATTTGTCATAGATATTAACTATAAGTTTGTGGTTATTTTGAATAGTTTCATTTCTACCAAGGATAATTTACACTATCAAGTACGACTTTAAAACATTAATAATTGTTTACTTTAATTTAAAACTGATTTATATTTATTCTTGATGAAATTTGACATAAAGTCTGGCAGTAGAAATTATTTTCAGTTTAACATATAAATATATAATCCCTATACATATTATATGTATAACATATGCAGCTATAGTTTTTAGTGATAAAACCTTGTCTGTTAAAAACTATAGTCTAATCCTATTGTACACAGTATATAGCCGTCGATTTAAGTATTTCAGCTGTACATTTTGTTAAACTGTGTTGTACATAGTTTGACTTATATAAGTAATCCTCGCCAATTTAAATATCATTGATAGTCAAATGTGTTTTTGTAGTCAAACAGATAAATAAATATTAAATATTTATAAACGCGATATCGATATTCTTTTGGTTTATCTAAATCGTTTTGTACGGAATTTTGTATTGTACAAAGTGTCGTAAATTTTTGCAGTATTTGTGATTTGCTATTGTGATAACTCTTGAACATATATTCAAAAAATTCGAAAAACTTACATAATTCTACAAACAAAGTTGATCACGAAAGAAAATAAGATTTTTTCATGTCAAGAGTATGTACGTTTAAGGTTTACAGTGACTTTTGTCATTGAAGATGCGTTCCTGTACTGCTTTTCGATCTCCCAGTCACTGCTGTGGCTACAACGTGAAATGTCGAAAAAAAAATCCCGATATTTCGAGATGTAAAAAGCTATGCGGTTTAGTAGAACGTATCGTACAGTTACATGTGTTCGGTCGTTCAATTGAGTTCACGGACGAATAGACAGTTCGCGAAAAAGAAGAGCGTGAACCTTGGCAAGCGGGCAGCGCACACGAATACCCAGAAATTCTCTAATTTATTGATCACGTAATAGACGTAAATGTTCGCTCACCCAACTTGCCCTTTAATGTTTACGAAGAGAAATATCTTTTAAACCAAGTGCACGTATTATCGCTTAATACGAGAAAATGCAGTTATCCCTTTTATAAATTTTTACGCTACTGCTACTTGGATTTACATTTATTGCGTAATTACTTTATTTTTCATAAGCGTATTATCAAAGTGCCATGCGTTTTCTATTTGAACGAGCTAAAATATTACTTACATAAAAAGTGCATAGTCGTTATACTTTTTAAGACATAAGTGACAAACATTGTTTATATATTTAAATGAATAATTCATTTACGATATAAATTTTACACGTAAATAAACTTATGGCCGTCTAATAAATAGATTAGCTTAAATTCGTAATGCTTTATATTTGATATATGCGAGTTTCATTGAGAATAAAGATAAATCTTTTTATTGCGGTTTCAAAGTGTTAAGATTTTCTCGATCATATATAACATGTTTCGAAAGCTCAAAAAGAGTTCGTTCTACTTAGTTTACTTACTCTATTATTGCAGATGTAAATCTACTCGTAGCAATGGAAAATATATCTTGATATTTAATTTAAGATTACTCAATACATACAGCATTCATTCCTTTCCAAAAATTACAAAATTTTCATTTTACGAAAGGTTGTGAATGTAACGTAAGGTAAACTGTACAATTTTAATATTGAATAGCAATTGAATTTTAATGTAAACGGGATAGCGAGATTTTAATAAAACAATCACTTAGATGATAACTAGAATATTCTATATATAAAAAAGCACTTTTTTCTATATTTATATTTACATGCAAAATTGAATGGAAAGTTGTTTATATAATATAAAATTCTGCGTACAACAAAATGTAATTGATACATTGAACATTGCACGCAGGCAAGTTTCTTCTCTAATACCTACCACGTACATTTTGACATCTGGTATAAACTGACAGAGCGATATTTTCATGCCGATTCGACATAGCCTTGCACATTCTAGCAGAAAATAAAGCCCATTATTACTCCTATGTAAATACGTCTATCCAAATTTTACCTCACTATAAATCCAATCCTGACATTTTGAAATCCGATCCGTGCGAATAAATTTTCACAATTAAAAAAGTAAAACAAACCATTAAATTAAAACAAAAGAGTACAATGCAGTAGTTATAGGGCGCCAAATCTTTTTATCCTCGGTGGAAAACTCAGTGGAATTACGAGTGGAAGCGAAAATTCGCTTTTCGAGTCAGCGGCAATGGTCATTGCTAACGACGGGTACGAGCACACTCATACAAATCGCTTGGATGGCGCCAGCGTGGGTCAGAATTTTTGTATTATTTTACTGAAACCACTGGCTCGTTGTGCCCAACGCATGTCATCAACTGTTATACTTCGAGTGCACGGCTACACGGACATGCAGACAAGTTATATATATGTATCGCACACATAATCCTATCCCCTGGATGAACGTCGAGACACGTAGTGCAAATTTTCATGCTGTTGAAATGCTAACGGAATTAACTGAATATCTGAAGCACTGATTTAGAATGTTATTTTCTAAATCTCTCCTCGAGTTTACCTGCGGCGGCAAAGTGGATTGGTGGATTCACCTTGCACTTATTTCGTACTCGAAGAAACTTGCATAAAGATTAAATCGGGGATTTGAGCATTAACAAAGTGAATATTTTTATACGCAATATTAAAATATTAAAATTCAGTTTATTTCTTGAATTAAATAACTGGATTGGATTCAGAGACCTTTTGAGCCTGCACCTGCAGCTCAAAGAATCGATTTCAAATACGACTCTATTATTCTCCATCGCACCAACTATTGTCTGACGGGATGAAAAAAAGAATACTCTTCTTCGATATATAAACAACTACTTGCCAGTGTTTCTCAGATCAGCGAAGCTTCTCTTTTTCAAGTATTTAGTAATTACAAGTTGGGCGAGGAGTTACCGCATAGCAATGTACACGTACACACGCGTAAATGGTGCAAGAGCAGCTATTACCGATCAACCAGCTGAACGAGCAGTAAAAGGCTTTATTGGCATCAAAATTCCAACGCGCGCGACACAACGTTTATTAGATTCGATTGTATTTCATGATTTATGGGACGGTAGAGTATAAACGACCAGAGAAGGAATCAGTGCGCAGGATCAACGTGCTCGGCTGTAACGCACTGTTTAATCTTCACCTCTGGCGCGAAAACTATATATTGAACTACATAACACAAAGCAGAGATCGGCTCATCCGTCTAATTAGTGCGCTAATTTCTTCAGAGGTGAAATTCAACCGGTGCGAAACAGTCGGTATAATTCGAAAGCCCGTCAACGCACGTTATCGAATCGCTATGCGCAGTCTGCCGTGGTGTGATAAGTTTGCCTAGTCATCGCGGTTCGCATATACGCGCCGCGGCTAATGATCGATGGCTCGTCACGCGATTTCGACACTGTTACCCACTCACCCTCTCGCTTCGCTCACGCTGCAAGAGACGAGCGCGCGCGCTCGTATTCTCATTCGTCCATTGTTTATTTTGAAAATTACACCGTTAGTCGAGTTGGGAGAGTTTGGACGAAGCGGCGGCAACGCGGCGGCTTCGCTAGCTCGCGTCTCTGCAGCCGAACTGGAAGCCGTCATTCGAGCCAATGGCTTGGCAAATTAAAAATATTTACAATCGCCTTTTGCACCGTGTGCGGCAAACAGAAAACAGTATACACACCGGGGCCTTTACCTCCTCCCCCTCCCCCCACGCCCCTGGTTTATTCAACCTTTGTACATCGTATTGCGTTTCATTGACTTTGCGTTTACTTTTTTTCTCTGCGCGGGGCTGTAGCTCGCCCTCTCTGACTCGCTTTCTCGGCTCTTATTTATTTCTCTGTGTGGCAGGCCACCGATAAACACTTTTTACTCATTTCATTCGAATCGTATAATACGGCTCATTCGTCTTTCGATTATATATGCTACATCAAACATCGATCCTATAACTGTGTGTCTTCCGCAATCAAAACAAAAAATAAACAGTTGAGTCAACAAGATTATTGTACTAAAGTAAATCCGTTGATAAACTTTTCTAACTTCTCTTGTCGTGCAACTCTAATAAAGTTGTACATGCAAATCGTTAAACGTAAGCAAAACGAGAAAAACGAATTACAAAGGAGAAGTCCAAAGTATTGTTATACAAAAAAAACACTGCCAATTCATTGGCACTTAGCTTCCTCTAACTTAATGTTTTGTTCTAACATATATTTATTATATAATTTGTAAATAAAGTAAGTAATTTAACTATTTAAAAATATTTCAAAAATTATACAAGAAATTTAGAATATATTTTTTTTAAATTTATATATATAATGTTGACAAGATGTGAGCAGTTTTACACCCCTTATCGAATCTGATAGAAAACCGATTTTTTTTTCATAATATTGTCAATTTCTCAAAAACATAAAATATGAAAATTTAAGTTCAAGTTAATACATTAAATTCAATAAAATACAGTATCTGTATAATCTATAATTATCATAGCATTTAATATATTGGCTTAAAATCGAGTAAAAAATAATAAATAAACCAGAAATGTCATTCTTAAAATAGTCGAATCCTTAGCCAGTTTACGTTCAAAAACTGTGGTGATATAGTTTCAATTTAAACTGGTTGCGAGCTTGCCATAAAACTCGGCTAAGTCTCAACCAGGGATACCACTGTTTAAAATGATATATGTGAAAGTTAAACAAAAGTTTGATTAAAAACATCATTTTACAATACTCAGGATTATGTAACCACCATCATATACCATCTCCTGGTCAGCTACGCAGACGACAATAACCGATTTCTAATAAAATAATATTGTAAGTTTTGCCCTGAATTTTTCTGTTCTTCAAAAAATCAAAATTTGCACTCGTAGAGATCAAGAGTGTCAGGTGTATATTATTTTTCACAATAGTTTTTCCCATATACATTTTTATCAATTAAATAGCCATTTTCTTATGCTTGGAAGAGAATTTTTACTGCCTTTCTGTATAAATACAGTAAAATTTGATCAGAAATCGGTGCCGTGTCGGTACTTATAATTTACATTCTGCGGTAATGTAATTATTTATTTTCTATAAGTTTATTGCACTGGTACATGAAAATAAAAATTGTATATTTTTTTAAATTCACAGTTTTTGTATGCTTGTATTTTAGACGTCTTCTTTTGACAAACAACTTTTGGGGTTCATCTCTGTATTTTTTTTCTGCGATTGCGCCACCCCTCAAGCCTCGATATTGTTTCAGCTAATCAAAAGTAAAGGTTTCCACTTTAATTGCTCAGCTCGTTTGCGAAAGAGTCGCTAAGAAAATACGAGGAGCAAGGAACAAAAACAGAAGGCGATGCGTGGGAATGAAAGTTTACGAATGTACATTAGATTTGTCATGGGAGGCACATCGGAGCGGCCACTTGGCCGAGACACTTTTTTTTTCGCAGTGAAGAAGCACTTGGGGCCAGCGTCAGCGAATTAGAAGATAAGAAGCGAAAATTGAGGCTAGCCGTTTGGCCTCTTGCACGGATGTATATATATATTGAGAGAGAGAGAGAGAGAGAGAGAGAGAGATCGATCGAGAAATCGATTAGAAGCTCTGAAAGCGTCTTGGGCAGTAGCGAGGAAAGTACCTCGTCGAGAGGCGGTTAGTACGAAAGTGCACCTGCCGTGAGAGAAAGCGAGACGATGCTGCTGCTGCTCCCGCTCCTGCTGCTACTGCTGCATTGGGTTAGAAAATTGTTTTCATCGATTGTCCACCCTCTGGCCCCCTCCTATACGTTTGCCTCCTTTTCTTTGTCGCTTCACTCCCCCGCGCAGGCTGGCCCTCTTACTTCCCTCTTCACTCTGCTGTTTCTCTCCACGTATGTTCTCTCTCGCACACTTGCTTCGCGAATCCTCTCCCTCCCTCTCTCTCTCTCTCGCTCTCGCTCTCTGCTTTCGGTTTAGCTATTTGTCTTTTTCTCTCTTTCACGCTGGTACACCCCTGACGCGCTTGATCTCGTGCCAAAGGCGAAAGGCCTGGGCCGGGCGGCCGCGCGTTATACTCTCTTTCTTTTTTGCCTCTTCCTTTTTTTTTTTGTTGCCCCTACGCAAGCGCGCGAACGCGTTATCCCCTGCAGGTTTTTTTCTCCTTTTACGTGCTTTATTTGCCGGTGGCAGCCAATTTCTTCGGTTCACGCGCGCTTTTCGAGACTGACAACGCGCTAATTTGTACCCCCTACAAAATACGTTTGATTATAGTTGAGGCTTCAACGAGCGGAATATTTTGTAAGAAAAAAGTAAAGCTGACTTAAATACGAATAGAAACATATATTTTTAGTATCTGCGATAGTTAAGCTAAAATAAAGGTATATGTATATAAAAAATTTTTACTTAAAATAATAATGATGAAAATTCTATACTTTATGGTACCACGTTATTATTATTGATAAAATACAATTATTATATGATATTTGATTGAAACCTAAATAATTTCATGAATGGTATTTTATGTTTAATTAAATTTATAAAAATATATTAAAAGAACGGTTTGCTACAATTAAAATTATTTTAAATTGCAATGACCAGAAACGGTATATTCATTGGGATAATAAAAATAAGAATCCCAATAGACTGTATATAATAACCAGACGATTGCTTCATTAAAATATTGCATAGAAAATATTTTTTATTATATTTACATATTTTAGCAAATGAAGCAAACAATAATACATCATCCGTAGTTTAAATAACAAATTAAATTTATCTCATTTATACGCTAAATTAACACGAATTTCAATTAAAATTCATCGCATTTAAAGTCATTATAAAAGATAATCCCTTTATATGTATGCCTCACAACGATGAACGGACGAATGCATCGCGTGCGAAAACAACGAAATAAAGATTCGACTTTCACAAATTTTAATCAGTCGAACTAGCAGAATGGTTGACCCTATATTACGTATCCTGGAAAATAAAACGAACAATCCGCAATAACAAAAAGGCTGCAGTCGCGCGTGGGTATTCGAGCATATCCACATTTTCCTCTATAGACGAATCATGTTTTTGTTTTTATATTGCTTGCGCGCGCGTTCGAGTCGCGAGCGTTCGATGAGCGAGCTCCTTTGAATAAGACCGTGGGAGAGGAAAGGACACGAAGAAAAATATATCGTATAAAGGACAGCAGTAGGGAAGAATAGACGATGGGGTCTGTCAGGAGAAAAGGGCAGGAGGATAAGAAAGGCGCGCATATATCCCTTGAGAGAGGGAGTGGAGCTCGAAACTCGCCTGCATCACCGCTGTATCCAAGTGCAGCACGCAGCTCTTTTACGGTGTGCCTTCTCTCTCTCTCTCTCTCTCTCTCTCTCTCTCTCTGTTTCTCCCGACACATATGCAAAGAGCACATGCACAGCCGGGCTGCACATACGCGTATAAGCCAGCCGTGTAGCCGCGGGGCGAGGCCGGCATTGTCGAACGTGACTGCGTGTGTAAGGCGTACGCGAGGCCGCCGCGGCTGCTGGTGCGCGCGCGCGCGGCTTTTATGGATGGAGCGCGCGTTGTCCCGTGTCATAAGTCTGCCGTGATGTATGCTTTTGTTTGTTTGCCGAAGTAATAACGTCGGAAGTCTGGGCGCGCTCGCCTTATATATGCCTTCTCTCGCTCTCCTCCTACCCCCCGCCTCATCTTAACCCTTTTTTCATCCCTAGGTATATGC
The DNA here is from genome assembly GCA_900490025.1 of Megastigmus dorsalis. Taxonomy (NCBI): domain Eukaryota; kingdom Metazoa; phylum Arthropoda; class Insecta; order Hymenoptera; family Megastigmidae; genus Megastigmus; species Megastigmus dorsalis. The sequence continues at coordinate 5,259 of UELU01121737.1, read as the reverse complement.
TCGGAGCCTCGCTCGCTCTCTCCGCGAGATGGAAACTCGCTATGCGCAGCGCGCCGAGCCTCTATATATGTATGTACACGCATAAGAAAGAAATGAAGGGAGAGAAAGAAAGTCGCGGGGGGGAGGTCGAAGAAATATCCTTGAATGAAATGGGAAGAAGGCCTGTGGGGCGAGGCGATGTGCGTGTGTGGACTCGGTGCAAAGCGCGAGAAACCAAGGTTGTGGGTGGAGAAAAATCAAGTGAAAAGGGGGAGGAGGTAGTCGCGGAGGGAAACTCGAAACTCCGCGACATGACATTTATCTTAAAAGCGGGATCACGTTCGAGTCGCATGCGATATGCGGAGGAGAAAGACGGAGGACGCGCGACTGTGTACGGGAAAAAGATGGGAAAAGGAGGAGAAGGTGGAGGAGTAGAAAAAATTGATAAGATTATACTGGATTTTGTTTTCTCTGGATAGAATGCATTATTTTTACGAGATTTCCAGATCCCTCTCCTACATCGGTCTCTCCCAGTGTATACATCCATGTATCATATTTTTTTTCGACACGCCTGTCACATTATTATTAAAAGCTTTAGACTCAATTATACTTTTTATCCCATTGATATTTACAAGATTAAAGCAAAGGATAGGGGTTAGACGTAGGAAAAAAATTATGTTATTTACATATCACTCAGTTCTATATACTTAACGGTCGCTGCGGGTGTGAAATAAAAAAAGCTTGCTCGATTCGTGGCTTTACACTTCTCCTATATTTCATTTTAGTCTAACGAAAGTATACGAGGTGGCTCTTACTACTTTACCATTATACGGCCATTACTTCTGTTATAAGATAAACTTCGTTTCCAATGTTTCATCTTGACGCAATAAAATTCTATTTAAGCATCAATTACTGCGTAATAACAAAATGAACAAAAATAAAATATAAATACATCATTTGAAACAGCCGGGATAAATATTCACAACTAAGGTTGTCCGATGCAGTCTTCTAAAACAGTAAACAAAGGTGAATAATAAAAGACGTACTCAATTCTCGTTCCAAGTTTATTACTGAGAATCTTTATAAAAGCTTTTGCTATTCTGCAAAGATGGAGCGTGCTGCACTGCTCGAGTATACATACGCGAACTAGCCATTCAGTCTACATTTCTAACGCTTAAACAAACAGCAATGAATGTTGCGCACCTCTCTCGTGAGCCTGATTATTCTGGGATCCGTATATTTATGAATGCGAGTGCAATCTGCATATATTTCGCGTCTTTAGGTAAAACTACTAGCTATATCGCTCTATATTTGCCGGTATACTGTGGCGTGAAAGTATTCGTTAAATAATGGAATAACTTATTCGTACGAGTAAAATATTATTCCAAGAAATGTGACATAAATAATAAACAATCTTGATATATAGCACATAGGTGCGCGAGTTTGATAGTCGATACTTTAAAGTAACCACGACAGTCCCTGCACGCAATAAACATCTACCAAATCTCAGTAATTATTTGCTATAACTATTCTGTTTCAGCTCAACAATAGCACGATGCAATTCCGAATACATACCAAGTCTATACAGAGCAAGGAGGAGCAGAAGAAATTCACCAGGTCCTTGCTAACCTTGGAGACGACGGGCTTGTTCCAGGACGGCAAGTTACGCCTAAGGTGCTTCGCTGAAATAACCCCGGTCTACAAAGCATCGGGCTCGATCATAGTGACCGAGGAAGGCCCCTATCTTGCATCGATTACAGGCGATGCGTCACCCCACAGCCGTCGTGAGTATAACATCTATACGAGCAAAAAGCCGACGCCCATCTGCAGATGTTTTGCTCCCTCGTCGAGCAAGCACCCGATACTATACTTCCTCTCTGAATTCCTGCATCAATTTCTACCCTCCTTCCGATTTGCTTCCCCATCCTAATATGCATATTCGGACTAGCATACTGTTCTGTTCTTTTTTTTGTGCAGTGTGCTGTGTACACTACATCTCTACAGTAATACCCACTCCTTCTTCGCGATTCTGTGTCTAATTTTCTCTCCTTTGATAAAAAAAATTAAGATTGTATACAACTGGATAATGGAGATGAATGATTTTCATGTTTATTCATTTCCAACATTAAACTAATGAAAAGCAATCAATCATTGAAAACGTACAGAATTAGTATCATTGTGTAATTAATAATTTTGGATCAATAAGGCATTGGAAACAATAGCTCTATGCATTCTCTTTTGTGCAAATTATGAAATATATTGCCATATGTTTGAAACTGAAACCAGTATTCTCTTGTCTTCGGAAAGAATAATTGACACTCAGAGAATAAATATTTTTAAAAGAAGTCAAAATTAAACGTTTTTTTTCGTAAAGGAGCAGTACAACTCTTTACTTTTTAGAATTTAGAAGTTACATATACTAGCTAAGACATTTAATTAATGGGAACTTGACATAATGTTATATAACTAATTTATAAATCAATTTCTAAAATGATTCAAGAACCCGTTAAAGCTCTCTTATATCGATTTACTGCGGATACCGATCGAAAAAAAAAATTTTGTAGCCTTTCCTATTGAATGGGCAAGCGTAGATGCATGAGAACGGGGGCACTTTTTTTAATTTATCCCTCTAAGACTTACATGTGTAAAAAACGAGTAGTTACGTATAGAGTGGCTAATAAGTGAACTGTATATTATATAATGAGCGCACGGAATTAGTGACAGAGTCCAATAAAATTTCTAGATAAATAATTACGCTATATATATATATATATATATCTCAAAGTCCTCGATAAAAATAGAAAAAATTATATCGAACGGTAAATTTCTTGACTGTCTGCACGATTTGAAAACTGATCGGGAAGCTCGAAAAAACGAGTCATCTATATATAAGCAGTCAGCAAGTACATCATAGAGGAGGAAAGTGATACGCGAATAAAAGTCGAGGATTGTCAGTTAGCAGGCCGGCTCGCTCGAATGAATCATCTATATGTACGTGCCTTGAGCGAGGAAAAGAGAGTGAGTGAGTGCGAGAGAGAGAGAGAGAGAGCGGTTCCACAGCGGAGGCGCGAGCTTTCGGAGCGCGATAAAAAAATGAACATCTTTTGATTGACCAGAGGCAATAAATGCTCGCACGCAGAGCCCGGGGGACGCCTTTATTGAAGCTATCAAACGCAATTCAGGCGACTTTAGCAGCTCCGACGAACGAGCCGCTCGCGGACCGCGAAATAAGCGAGCTGCTGCAGCACGGGCGTATGTCACGCGTAGCCGCCGCCGCCGCCGCCGCCGTGTGCGGGACGCAGTTTTATGAAGCAGGCATTCCTCTTCGTTGGCCGCTTCGTTGGGCGCGAAAGAGCTGGCTGGGAAAAGCGCAGGGGTAAAACGAAAGAGAGGGAAAGAGAGAGAGAGAGAGAGAGAGAGAGAGCAGAGCCGGCGGAGCCGAGAGTCACCCCGCGAGTGCAATAAATTTCGTGACGAATCTTTATCGCCGGCGCGTGATTAAAGTCCGCTTGTTTAATTCCGATTGTTTTATAGGTGCGCTTGGCGGCGATTTCCACGGCGGATAACTGCGAGCTCAGCGGCGGAGCTTTCTCCCTCGGTCCCTCGTTTGCAGCCCTCCCCTCCCCCTCCCATTGCGCCCCGTTCGCCGCCTATTATACGGCTGCGGCGTTCTTCCTTCTGCTCTCCGCTCCTTTTATACTTGAATGTCGCGCGTTTATACGAGTTTGCCGAGTGCGGCGCGTATGTGCGGAGAGACGGAGGACCGTAATTAGTTCGCGAGAAACGGCCTCGCGTGTACGCGCCCCGCTCCCCCTCCTCCACCGATACCATCGCACGCCTTCGCGCTATGCGTATAATAACGAAGAATTATGCTCGCCGCGGCTCTGTCGGACCTCAGCCCGCGGAACTTGTCCTATATCCCTTTCGTACCTGGGCTCTTTGCGTTCGCGGTACCTCTTTAACGAGGCTTTAATGAATTTAATGAGCTCGCGATCGCCACCGATAAGTATTGTGTAATTCCAGAAATTTTCAATTGTTTCCCTCCTTCCAAGAGCTTTAAAGAGTCGAATCGAGCGCACGAGCTATTTTAAAAAACGCTTTTAGAAAACGCTTTAGCACTGCTTTTTTGTATAATTAATATGCGCTTTTTTATAATGGCCCGCGTCGCATCACTCCGATGAGCGAACTTAATCTACTACCGGGAACGCGTACGGCTTTTGTTCGCATTATAGAAAGAAGGGGGACAAAGAATATGCATTATATTGTATGAAAATAATTTTCCAAAATCATTCCCCTACTTGGAAATTCAAATTTCTGCAGTCAATTTTCTCATTTTCTTTTAGGGTATAATATATTTAATCCGCGCGTCCGCTTTAGCTACTTTAAATATCTACACTTTTAAAGTTTTCGGTGCCAGGGCTTATCTGACTGGGAATATTCTATAAAACGAAATTCGTAACATTAATAAAAAAAGAGCTGCGCATCGGTCAAGTAATCGATGCGGTGTATATAGAACGCAAATTAATCGCGGCGGGGGGCAATATATGTATAAAGTTCGCGAACGAGCACTTATAAAAGATTACTCTTTTAAATTCGAATCAATCTGCATATTACACAGGCTGTGCGCAGGGCCAAGGTGGACCGGTACTTATATGCAGTCGCGGTACGCTCTCCTTCGACAATGCGCCATCTATCAGCGAGGGCCAATAAGCCCGGCTGGCCGCGACTTCCTATCCTCTTATCCTCCCTCAAAGATCGCTTTAAACTTTTTAACGATAACCAGTTGACCCGTTCGCAAGTGGTACAATGACCGAGAAAGGAAGAGGAGGAAAAGGGAAGCGAAATATATCAAGGTAGATAAATTGGGAGTGCGGGAGGCTGGGGCAGAGGCAGAGGTAGAGAGCTCCGGTGTATATATATAAGAGGTATAGAAAGGACTAAGCAGAGGAGAGAGACTGCCGGAGAAGACTGGGAGAAGAGCGCGGAATAAGAAAGAGCGAGCGTGGGGGAGGAGAAAGAGAATAGAAAGATATAGCGCGGCTTGCCAGCGAAAAGGGACTACTATATACGATAACGCCCCCGCCGCCGTCCGAAAACTCGAGTTATTATACCGCGAAACGAGCGCGATTCTTATCGTCTATCCCAGCAGCAGCAGCACCAGTAGCAGCGGTAGCCACGTCTTCGTCGAACACACAACACACACTATGTGCTATTGTGCTCGTTTCGGCTCATTTCCGGTTGGCGAATGAACACCGCCGACGATCGCCCCCACCCAACCCC
>UELU01121736.1:0-60338 GCA_900490025.1 Megastigmus dorsalis | reverse complement strand
TGTGTGTGTGTGTGTGTGTGTGTGTGGCCCAGGCCGCCGAGTGCAGTTCTGGCTTAGCCTCTTCTTTGCGCCGAGTGTGACAGCAGCAGCAGCGGCAGCAGCGACTCTTTTCCGCGATACGATGCACAGGCGCGATTGAACCCCCGAGAGTGAATCGCGTTGTTCTGTGCTGTTGTGCCTGTAATCGTTTCATATTTTTAGTAGATATTGGTTGTGGATCTTCGACGGGGGAAGAGCGTACAGGAGAGACAAGGTGGTGTTGTTGTGCGCGCGCGGAAGGTAAAATTTATTACATATATATATACGAGTCTGTGTGTGTGTGTGTGTGTATTGGCTGCTGGAGGGGGATTGAGCGAGGGAGGCTGCGTGCTCGGTTAGAAATGTGTGGGGCTGCTGATATATATGTGGGAGACATTGAGTCTCGTTTTATAGTGGATAGGTGTGCGGATTTGAAGGTCGGTGGATTGAACGTTTTTTTTTTGGGGGGGGAGGGGGATTGCTTTTCTTTATTTACGCATTAGCCTGGTGTTCTTGTTGTTGTGCATTACGACGTTAGTTTATTACGGGGTAATGCGTTGATTGCGATGCTTGTATAGAATGGCTTTTTTTTTCTGAGAACTAATAGTGTACTTTGTTTTTCGGTGTTGTTTGTTTGAAACATTTGCGCATGAATGTTTATATATGTAAGCAAATACAGCATCCGATATTTACATTGAGAATTGCTTTCTAATATTAATTAAAATCAATTTGGTTATTTTCGTAATTACTTTATCGTACATTTTTTTTAAGCAATGAATTGAATTTCGTTCTTGAAGGAAATATATAGTCGGAAACTACAATTAAGCGGAAAAAAAAACATTAAGTGTTCTACCTTGGATGCAAACTCGTTTATTGCAAAATCAATTTTAGTTTAAAATTTACTTTACCCAAAAAGATTTTGTAGCATTTCTACCTGAGCACGATAAATTAAATAATACGAAAACTTTTATAGTAAAGAAAGAAAAAAAATAACAATTCTTTTAAATTTCCTTTTTGAAAACACGAAAACCAACTGAAACCTTTTTCTCTCTTTTTTTCCCAAATTATGAAAAAGCTTTGGAAATATTACACGATACACGAAGAAAATGGTGCTTTTCTATGCTATTTCAATTGTGATTCTATAACAAAAAACGGGTGGAAAAGCTGCGATATTACGATACAGCTTACACGAGCTGCAAAAGCGTTTCGATGACTATTTGGCATTGGCAGTGAACTAGTTAATGCAAAAAGTGTAATATCTTTTTTGGCGAATTGCCTTTCAGCGCGATTTCGTATCATTGTGCGCCAAGAATTTTCACACATTCGCCAATCAATCCTCGTGTTTTAATGAAATTTTGAAAGATGCTAAATAAGCATTTACTTTATCGTTGTTACTGTTAATTTGTAACTAGTAATAATTGACGATGACTTGACTGACATGGAATAAAACAAATACGTAAGCTTATGGAAAATTATCATGAGATTGGCATAAAAGTAAATGACATAACTTATAATATTGTAATATTTCTTGATCACAAATAAAATGCAGCTCAGCAAATAAGGTATAGAAAAATAATATTTATTTAATTCAAATATAGAAAAGAATAGTTCAATTTTCAATGAAAAGCAAAATAAAATGAATTCGTAATCAAATCTTATGTGATTATTTTTATAAAATCAATGAAAGTAATGTATTTCCTCCCTACAGTCTTTTATTATACCAGAAAATAATGTTTTATACGTACGCTTTACCTTTTTCTTTGACTTTTTAACATATAAATAGTACCCAGCGTGAAGCATAAACAAAATTAGCTTCATTCTGTCAACGCATATATATATATATATATATTCGACAGCAAGAAAAGTTAAAAAAAAATATAAAATTCTACTCATTGCCAAGAAAGAAGCTAAAATCAATGCAAGCACTGTTCTAGAAAAGCATTTATTTTCACTCGACATCAAACAAAAAGAGAAACTTCAAAATTCAGTGCAAAAAAGAGAGAAAAAACAATACAGTGACGAAAACGAATGTTCCAAAGCGAAAGAAACGAATTCAATCCGAACTTCTCTCTTATACATATGCATATAGAAATTCAATCAAACCTCAGTCCATTCATACTCGCACGATAACGCGGAAAGAAAAGAGAATCGAGCAACAATCTGACTGGAGTAAAGTGTATAACCGAAACGCTTTGCTTTGTGTCTATAGGACTCGCAGCTCTCTGTCCTCAGCCTGCACTGTACACGCAAAGGGATCAGGCCGCGGCCGCAATCTTGGACCAAGTGATAAATCCCAGTGTGCGTTCAGACCAGTCTCCCCCCTCTCTCTCTCTCTCTCTCTCTCTGGCTCAGTGTTTGCGAGTGTGTCCCTGTCATGGAAAACTACTAACGCAAAGCACGCACGTACAGCACCAGCCCCGTCGTACGTTGCAGCAGTGAAGCGAATCTGCAGCCCGGGATAATCTCTGCCGACGTATACACCTCGGTACACGTGCACCAGGACTACATATACAGAGGAATTCCCAAACATAATCGTCTTGGCCACTGCTGATATCGAGGAAATCAACTCCTAACCAGGTAAGATAACATATATATGGGATAGTTCGACTACTTCCGGCTTCCGTGCTTGTCCGTATTGCACACGTGTTGTACACACACACGCAGGCACGGTGACATGCGCGCGCGTACACAGGCCGGCTTTGGGGTTGTACGGGGTGACGGCGACGGCGGTGGCGCTCGGCTGGCAGAGAGGGAAAAGAAGAAGTGGGTATATGTATAGGAGAGGAGAGGCGGAGAGAGAGAGAGAGAGAGCGCGATTTAACGATCGGAGCTACTGGCTCCTAGGCGGCACCGCACGGAGCGGCGGATATATCGCGCGAGGCTGTTCTCTCTTCTGCACCGATGGAACGCCGCCCGCTTACATATATCCACCCTTTCTCTCTCTCTTGCTCTTGCTCTTGCTCTTACATAACTATATAGCTACTCTATAGACCATCTAGTGTATATACATGTGTGTTGGGTATATATCTCTCTGTATCTCTCTCTTTTGAACATGTGTGTATACGCGTGATTGGGCTTTCGGGGGCGATGTGTATTTAACCCTCTCTCGGATCAGTGTTTTTCTCGCGCTCTCTCTCTCTCTCTCTCTCTCGTTGCCATTCTTCCTTTTCGATCGGATGGAAAACGGGGGCTTTGGGAGCTTTCTAGGTCAGTGATTTTAATCCTTCGGTGAAATTTATAAATTTTAGAAGAGGCGCGAATGGACCGACTATTGTGTAACGATAGATAGTTTTGACGTGTTCATTTTGCGACATATTCGACTTTGCCTATCGAATGGTGTTTCCAATGATTCGAGGATGCGATCGGTGCGTTTTTTTTTGTATGTAACGTTAACGTATAGTGCGCGTTTAGAGATGATTTGATTCGAAGCAAATAGGCAGAGTCCCTATATTTTTCTCTTTTATCGTGCAAATCTTCCAACTTTCAATTAATGCCCTTCGACGCTTTTCCGAGTGTACTTGTATAACGTGCCGAGGGAAAGAGTTCGCGTCGATAAAGTTGTTCTCTCCTTTCGAGTCCTCAATGCTCCAAACAGTTTTATGATTTCGTTTTATAACCACTCGAGATATATATTTGGTTAACTTTAGAAGTAGAAAAGAGTTAGATCATAGATAATGTGATCAAAAACAGTATCCTATAACTGCTATCTAAATTTGTATCTAAGTTTTGTATTTCACTGTCGATCAATGAGTATATGTGCGCTGATTTTCGAACCGCGATTGAATTCTCACTGATTCAAATTTAGAGAGTAATAATCGATTATTATTATTGTTTATAGAAATTTATCGATCTATTTTGAATGATATAGAGGTTTAGAAATGCGGGTTAAACTTGATGTGCGCAAGTAGATACATTCCGTATCCGTCCAGACGTCGTTTAACAAATGTGTTTACGTACTTTCATCCATTAATTTGGAAGGATAGATTATCTTTGACAGTTAAATGTTTAAAATGATAGAGTCTGAACCTAATATGTTTGGTCTTGTCACATAAAAATTAGTTTGTAATTTTACGTAGATTTTTTAATATTGGTCATGCATATACTTACAAAGGTTTGTATAAGATTAAATACATTGGAAATATTTCATAACGAAATATTATAAATGGACGAAACAAAAAAGTGATTTCGTAGTAGAAAGATGAGTTCGAAAAAAGAATATCGGATGTTTGTGAAGTAATACAAGAGCTTCCAGCTTGTGCGATTTCTATGCCTTTATTAATGCGAGCGGAAAAATGATGCATCTTATATTTGTCATCTCTCTGATTTAAGAGAAATCTACTATCCGTATAGATCATGTTCAAGGTCAGTAAGACGATATGCGGGAATAATATAGAGAACTAAAAGTATAACAAAGGCGTAGATAGTCTCGTTTAAACAGATTTTAAAATATAATGAGAAAATCTTATGTAGTCGCTTAGTATAATATTACAATGTTAAACAATTATTAGACCGACTATTCCTACGAAGATTCCAACGTGGGCGTATTCTATATATATAAGCAGTTATAATCAGTATAGGTGACCTATAGAGCTTTAACTTTCTCAGTTGTGTAATTATATCATGACGGTGTTACGAAGGTAAATATACGTTCAACTTTTCCTTTCATTAAAACCAACCGGAAGATTGCCTATCGGTTCTGGGAATATCCAGCTTGCCTTGCAAAAAATGTTATATTCGTGAATCGTGCGCCATTGACATATAAACTCTGCTTACTTTATGTTTGAAACTATATAAGTTTCTGATATAAAGATGTATATAATATTTATTTCATTTATTCGATTGTATCCTCACAAGTTTTAACAACGTCGAAGAATAATTTATTAAACCAGTGCTAAAAGACGTATATTTTCGCGTCCGGAGTCTGCGATACACCTACATAAGCTGAATTTGCTTTTTTTATAATGAGATTTCTGTCGTAAAAGATCAGTGGAGGTCGAAATTTGATGAGCACGAGTACATAGAAGATTTCGCGGAGTGAATTTCTTCAAGTGGAATTAATGCAGCGATAACGACTTCTCATTTTCCTGAAATCTTTAAGTATTATCGAATATCCACTAGGTATTATTTTCGGTATAAAGAAATTTTTGTGCAAAAAAATAAAGAGAAATATAACGCAGCATCAAAGGGCGATGGATTTGCAATTGAAGAACTATCGTATATCTCTCGCGAGGCAGTCAGTTTAACAAGTTTTTAATTATATTATATTTTCCGGATATAAGGCTTGAATTAGGAAGTTCTTTACGAGATTCTAAATTCATAACCATGTAGATGTATATACCATGCTTTATGGCCCAAAGTTTTTGGAGAAGAAATATTAGTGCACGAGGGGCTTCGGGCTGCAAAGCTGATGAAAATTGATGAGTTGATCTTATTTATAGATTAAACCTAATAGAGATGATGCGCATATAATAAATATAATCATAATTATTTCGTAAATATTATTTGGTACACTTGTAAGACTCAGTAAGATTGAATCTTATGTTTATTCTGCGAATGATATGTTAATATCATAATTAGCAATTACCAACAAGTATAAAACTAATAATAGATAAACCTATACGTTATAGGTGAAAAAAAAAAACGAAAATTATTTACAATTAATACACTGCATTGGAGCAATTAAATTTGATAAATAAATTGTATATTATATTATGATTTTAAATTAATTTAAATGAGTTCTTATATATAGACAGAAAAAAGCTTTAATTCCTATTACAATATATATGTATATCAGAGTAAGCCTAACTTGCATTCCCATTGGCAATCGAGAACGATTCGCAAATAATAATTCCTAATAATAAAAAAAAAGGCCAACGACCTATGAAAATTCGTCCAAAGCTCTCATCTTTCAACTAGATCGAATGAGAAGCGACGTCGCACGCTCCAGTTACCATCCAACTTTTCCAGTCAGGCTCAAAAGCAAGTCAGGGCAAAAACTCCCTCGCACTCGAACTCTTTCATCCGCTCCAAAATCTCAAACGAAACACCCATTTGTTCTCTCCACTCGGTATACATAGGTATATACGTAACAAAACATCGTATATACCGCAGCGCCTCGTCATCTCCGTTCCCAATCCAGTCGCGACAACACAATATAATATCCTGTACCAGGCATTATTTAATAACTCGCGATACGACGATCGTCGAGTCGTCGCGGTGTAACGAGAATAAGACGCGATCTTATACTCATCTATCAAATCTAAATGTTGCCCAATCATTCGCATTCCCTTCACATCTTTCCCTCTCTATCTCTCTCTCTCTCTCTTTAAGAGCGACAAGGACGCGTCATGTGTATAAGAAGGGCGGAAAAGCTCCTCGATATACACTCGGCGAAAACTCGCGGGTATAGCGCAGGCGAGGAAGAAAGAGAGAGAGAGAGGGGGAATATCTTGTGCCCGAGCGCCGCGGCACACACACACACAGACACAAAGGCCTTGACCTTCCCTCCTCCGCTCATTGGCAAATGTCCCGTCGCGATAAAATGCCTCTCTCTCTCTCTCTATGTCGCATTTTATAGCCAGCAGCGTGTGTCGCGTGCGCGCATATGTGCTGTATATATATAGGATGGTGTAGCGTAGAGAGTCCACTATTAGGCGCAGATCTGCAGGCGAGGAACTGCACTGTACACGCACGTGACCGCGGCAGACATAGACTAGTGAACAAACTGACGAGCGCACGAAAGAGAGAGAGAGAGAAGGAGAGTGCGCGATAATGCAGCCGCGGGCTCCTCGACATTGACGAGCAGCTCTCTCTCTCTCTCTCTGCATCAAAGCTTCGCTTTTTATAACTTTCGGATCTTCGCGCAAACCCACCGACTCTTAACTTTGTCGTCCGCTCGTGCGGGGGTCCTTTTATTGTTTCGCCCCCCTTCCCCATCCACCTCCCGCGGCGGCCTCTACGTCGCATCGGCTCGTTTTCCGGCATAAATTAAGCAGCTCTTTCTGCGATTATCTCACACGAATATGTATAAGTATAGGACTTCATTTATAAGGCGAACTTTTATTTTAAGGAGACGCGAGTATTTTATCGCTCGCGCGTTTTTCAGTCGATCGCTTTATTACCATTGCGATTGAGCTTATTTGCGTTTATAGCCGTGACCCTTGAAACTTGAGTTGAACGGTGCATTCGAATGCGTATATTTCTGCGGACAGTGAAATTAACGCCATAGGTAATATTTTAAAAAGAGTTCAAATATATTTAAATATCGATCCTCTGATTAATATTGATTTTACGAGTTCGTATTATAAATGGTGCAGAATTTTTCATAAACGAAACTCGATTGAATAACTAATTCGGTTTTAATGTATACCTGCAGGCAATTGTTCAATTTTGCGACTTTCCTTTGTCTCTCGGCTGTGTTTTTATAGCTGTATAGGTTATTATTGCGTTCAGAGCCCATCTATTACATTTAAATAAACTGAATTATTCATCTGCATTCTAATTAATAAGCCAAACGAAAATGTTGATTATTCTTATTAGTATAGAAATAAATAAATTATATTCGATTTTATCATCTGACTTTTGTGTCTTCGTGATTATATTCTTTGAATTAAAACTTCAATATATTTCATTGAATATGAGAATTCTTTAAATTATGCTGTTGATAAGATGAGTGTTTTGAAATTTGAAAAAAAGATTCGGATAAAATTTCGAGAGATGCTTTCTAATACCTAAAAATAAAGTTCAGAGCACTTGAGCTTATATATACAACCACTACTCAAATGCTTAATCTATTGAAAGATTGCAGTACATTTAGATTTACTAATAGTACTGATATTTAAAACTGTACCTCAGCTACTAAAGTCTATAAGAGATGAAACTATGCTGGGCTACACTTTTAGGCATTATAGAAAGCACTTCTCAATAACTGGTCAACCTCAGATACTCTCTTTGAGTGATGGCTTTTAATAAATCGAAATGTATAAATAGAACTGAACTGCAAACAAAAGTACTGATTGTCGAGAAATGGTCGCATTGAAGATAATAATAAAAATTATGAAAGTATTAATCTTTGGTCGAATTCATTAAGACGGTTACGCGTTCAAGTGCCACAGAAAGGAAATTAAGTATATTAACGACAATTAATTCGTGAACGTAAAAATTTCATAAAGGAATGTGATTAATAATATCCAGTCTGGCAAAGCTTTAAATTCCTATGTACAACTCCAAACACATTATCTTCTATCTTATTTAAAAAGATGTTTGTATAGCGATACGCAAGCAAGCAAACATCGCTCTCTCGCAAACTCTGACTTTGATTTACACTCTGTTCAAGTTTCAAACGAACGAACAATTTTTTTCCCCGTAAGTAACAACGTTTTCTTCGCTCTCGCGCATCTCGCATCGCTCGACTAGTCTATAATACACATATAATACACCCGATACGCGATATATCATACAGCGGCAGTTCTTACAATGATAGCGAAATACATGAATAGAGCCTCGTTGGCGTCGTCTCCACGATCATTGATTTATCGATGAAAGTTCGCACGAGTCACTCGTCGAATTAACTTTTTTCCTGATGCATATGCATATGCATATACATATACACAGACACGAAATAACATATAGTATATATACGCCGAGGAACACTTAATTAGGCAGCGAATAATCAAGTCCGTTCTGTCTCCTTAGTTTCGGTTTGCTCTTAGTGCCGTGCGAAACGTACACACGCGGACGATTTTATTATTTATGCCGCGAGCGAAGCCCAATGTCGCGAACACGAAACCTTCTCGCATCCTCTGCTTGATACATTTCAATTTTGCACACATACACACACACGGACCTCGAATATATTTTCCTGTGTTCGCGGCACAAAATGTTTTATTCATGATTTATTAATGGTCTACACGGATGTGGGATGATGCGTATTATACGCGAGTTCCGAGAAGTTCGATTTTAGATCGAATATAGATATATGCATGTGTACGATACGTGATTATGCGCAAACTTCACGCAGTCGGAATGCTTAATTATCTTTTGTCGTGAATTTAAGTTTGTTAACGGAGTGAAAGTGAATAATGAAATGTATAGGCATGTCAGGGGTTTCACTTCACCACTCAAATGCTATATATATATATGAAATAGTCACTTGTTAATGAACTTATCGCATTGAATGTATAGTTTAAAATATTAAATGTTGTATCGACGTATATACTGTTTTATGTATATTACTAGGAAGTACGTCGCGACGAAGGTTCATATTATATTAAGGTATTCTCGGCGTCTGTCTAATTATGCAACGGTTTTACTGGGTATATATATATATATACATAATTAATGATGAAAATATAAAATCTGAAAGTTTTCTCATATGCTAAATAAGATTGTGAATTTAAAAGTCAGAATAGAGGTTGTGATTGTTTCATGTACTCGCAATATAGATATGTAAGCACAGAACTGTTTTATATATATATTCCGTTTAAATGTATCTTTTATGTTATTACTTATTTAAGGCGAAAACCTTTTAATTGCATTATAACGAGAAAAGCCTTCTTTAATTCTCGTAAGAATTAACATGGTCAGAACATAAATTGAACATTAATCGCTTAACTTACATATATATATATATATATACAATATTATTTTTAAAAAACCTGAATTTTTTTATTAAGATTTTCAAAATTCTTGTTTTCTTTGTCTTGCATTTATTTTTATAGTTCCAACAGTTGCTCTTTCAGATCAAAACAACAATATATACAGATACAAGTTCATTTCAAACGAACATACCGAAATCTATAAAAACACATCGAGTATACCCAAAATATCGCTCGATCGTGGTTTTTCATCAACGATATATATATATATATATATTATACCGCGAACTTGACCGCGTGAAAACAAGAACTTATGTATACTTAAAACACATCATCGACTCGATAAAACCTTATGACGTTTTTGCGCTAAACCGAGTGCTCGCGACAATGTTAAAAGAAAAAAAGGAATCAAGAGCGTGTCGACGGTAAACATTTGCGACGCATGAGAACGCATACGCGCTTATCAATTTAACAAAACAGTTTTGTGCACGTGCTACACGAGGATCCATCATAACTTGGTTTCTGCATTCACCGGTTCACACCGATTCTCCAGTGCGCTTCTTTATCCATCGCGCGGATTCGCTGCAATAAATTCACTCTCTCTCTCTCTCTCTGTATTGCAGCGGTTCACCGAATCCATCGGCTTCGTGTTTCCAGCGACGCGCACCGACAGTATATGTATAACATATTAAGAAACAACAATGGACTCGAGCGCACAATGGACATCACCATTTTCTCGCGGGTGCCGAAAAACGCGCTGCTTTTTTTTCTAAATACTCTCCGATAGCCACTGGATGCACCTTTGCCCATCAGTCGGCTGGCGCATGTCCTACTGTATATTCCTCTCTCTCTCCCTCTCTCTCTCTCTCACTTATACACACACATACCAAGTAACAAACACAGAGGAGCACCCACACAGTAGGACTCTTTTATCAGTAGCTCACGCGAGCTGTAGACCGCGGCGCGATTATTGATCGCGTAACGCGCCACTCGCTCTCTCTCTCTCTCTCTCTCTCTCTCTCTCTCTCTCGGCAGTAGCTTTGGATACATCGCGCGCTCCCGAATAACACTATATATAAAACGGTATCCCGCGGGCCAAAATACACAACGCCTCTACAATCGAATGTTTAGGTATACAGTGCGGTGAAAGTGCGTAAACCGTATACGGTACACGGAATACACAGCGACTACGCCGCGAGATCGTCGCTAAAATCGACTCCGCGGCGCATCATTTCGTCTCTTATTTTTTTTTTTATCGCTCGCGCGGACGTATTCCTCAAATATTTGCACCCATATCTCCCTGACGCCTGTGATGCGTGCGGCCAACTGTGCGCGCGTTATATAGGCTACTGCGTATATAGGTATATAGCGTCGGTCGTATATAGACGCCGGCACCTCGGCAGCTCGTGGATATAATTATGAAAGCTCGCGGTGCGGCGCGCCAGTGTGTATCAATGATATCTCTGTGTGTGTGTGTGTGTGTGCGGCAGAAAGAGACAGCAGATACGAGGCTATAAGGCAGGGTATAGAGTCGCGAAGGCGGTTCGGCGCCGGTGGATCGACACACTCCAGCAGTGTTACAACGCCCGTGAAAGCGCCCGGTCGATCTTTTTTTTTTTATATATACATATCCTAGTATCACATGCGCACAAAAGGTAGTTTCGGGACTGTATTATTCTGTGTGCCCTTTGTTCTGTCATTATCGTGCACGCTGCATATAGCGTCGGTACAAGCGCGCGTGAAGTGCAGATGGTTGTGAGGTGCAGCAGTGGAGTTTTGGATATAACAGGATGCACTTTTTCGAGACGATCAAGAAGTAAGATTTAGCCCTGCCTAATATGATATGTGAAGTTGCAGGTGTAGGCACTTTGAAAGCTTGTCGAGCTTTTCTTTGCAGGGATGAAAGAGAACGTGCGAGAATTTTGAAGGGATGGATGTGCAGGGTTATACGTTTGGTAGATGCGTTACAGACTCGGTTGTCGCTTCGTGTGCAGGGAATAAGCTTTTATGGGAGAATTTTGATAATTTACGTATACTCTGTGCCTGGTATGAATATGTGTCAAAAGGAATGTACGCGAAAGAGACTGAGAATAAATTAGGTCGTATGTTACAAACTTCTTATATACTGACTGAGGCTACCATTTCTTTCCTTTATTATAAACTATATTCATTTAAATTCAGGTCGAACCCCCCTCGAGCTTGTTTTCTGCACCAAAGTCATGTCTTTTCTCGTTACAGTAGTGAAATATCGTTTTTCATCGGGTGAAAATCGAAGATCTAGAAAACACGAGGCCGCATTATACAGGATGACATTTGAATGATTTATCGTCAAATATGTCAAAAGATAGAATCACATATTACACACGACCTTTTTTTTTTATTGCAGTGGAACTCTCCCGCTTTTCCAACAAAATGTTTTGCTTTTATGTTGTGCTCGTATAGGACGTCAAACAGTGGTTTATTATAGCTGTGTACAGGAAAAGTTCGTTTCGTGCTATTGCGATTGATATTTCATTAATTTCGCACTCGATCGAAAGAAATTTTTATTTTAGTTTTGATAAAAAAAAAGAAAATGTTGACCGTTTCACTACGTATTTCGAGTCTAATCGACTCGTGAACGTGTCAAAAAGTTAAAACATTAAAAAGAGTTTAAAAAAACCTTTAATTTTTTTAAAATTATGAGATACAAAAGAATAAAGTGGACAGAAAAAATTGTGCATCATGTATATTTTTAGTATTATTAAAAAAAATATATATGTATACATTTTTCACAGTCGTGTCATTCCCAAAAGATCCCAGAATATCTTGAGTGTTCTTTTCGAGTCTCCTCTGATGACAGTATTATATACACCATTTTTCTATATCGTGCGCGATTACAGCCTATCAATGATAACGAAAGATACGCGCATCAGCGCCGTTATTATTCATCGCCAAGCACAACATTCGCATAACAACTGTATATATAATTGGGAGCATTACCAACCGCACATTTGCCGCACGCACCGATGTCGAGTTTTTTGTTTTCCTCAAAGTTCGCGGCCTCGATTTCTTTTATATATATATATATACAAATGCCAAAATCAGACCTCGAGGAAGCCATTGTAACCTTCGCTCTGCATCTCTCGATGCGAGACAGTTATTCATATAGCCATGACAAATTATCTCCTCCGAAGTGTCATTAAAAAATTTCACGCCACGCTCGTGACGCGTGAAAACTGCTCCGAAACACCGAAACTTTCGGCCCAAATCGTGTACATAAGCATCCGCGATAATGACGCATGTGCAATCAGGCAAAACTTCGACTTCACTTTAATCGTTCGAATTTCTGCGCGTGCACAAACAGAGGTAATGATGTGTACTTTCTTTGCCAACCATGTATGCGTATATAAGAAGAGGAAAAAAGGCCTCAATGTCAATTGTTACTCTTGGATATTGGCAGAACTTCAAAGGGAGCTCTTAGCCCTCCGTCGCGATGCGTAAAACTCCATTCAAAGAGTCTCGGTATAATAATAATAATCATGCGTTGCGATATATTTATACACGTGTAATGGGAAAGTGCACGGGAGTCTCTGGGCACGAAAAAGTCGTACATACACGGCATCTCTCGCGAGTGTGCAGCGGGCAATATTGTCAAAGACAAGTATATGCGCGCGAGCGATGCTCGAAAAGCAGTTGGATGGGTGTAGAAGAGATGCGGAGACGCGAGAAAGCTCCTACGACTCTTTTTTTCTCCCCTCTATACACTCGACGCGTGCGCGCCGGATATATCTTATACTATTATACGGGGAGCTACTCGAGTCTCGCGCAAGGGGGATATATGTACATATAACGAGAATGGAGAGGGAGAAAGATGATGGCTGTTATGCGGGTGTACAGCTCGAGGTGTGCGTAATAAAGGGAAAAACAGGGAGGAATGACGCTGGCAAGATGCGTATATATATGCGCGAGTGCTCGAGGAGTAGGGGAAAATTTGTGTAATTTTTCGTGGGCAAGGATGCTGATTGTCGGTGTCATGGGATATATATACACTCTGCTTTTGCCTACGATGCTACGAGTGAAATAAGAGTGATAAATTGCGGTGCTCGCGCGCGTCTCTTACGCTTTGTATATCTTGGATGATCTCATTGGAATACGTATATAGTTTGATACTTTATTTTATTTTTGATTGTGCAATAAATGCTTCTAATTTACAGTTTTACGGCAGTTGTGCGATTGAAGGTATACAACGGAAGGCCTCGAATAAAGAAAATAATCGTATTTACATATACATATAAGTACTTCAGAGATGCAATTAATCGTGTTTATCAGGTACCTGATGGCGAGTACTTTTCAAAGCAACACGTGTTGAAAAGAGAAACCTTAAATCTAACAATCTTTTCTTGAAAGGGGTTAGTAGCAGCTATACTGGAATCTAGCCAAAACATATAGAAGAGCTATATACCGTCATTTACGTACACTAAGAAATTTGGGATAAACATGTTGAGAAAGTGGTAAACAGACTTTTTAGAGATTCTGCAAATGAATAATGCAAGTGATCGAGATATATAGTATTTGATGAATCACCGTGTAAATGACGAGCGAATATCCGAATTCGCAACAAATATATAAGGCAATATTATATTTCAAGGAATCGATCAAGGATAATGTATGTATATAGCATTTGGATGAAAATTCTAATTCGAGCTTTTGTCGAAACAAATATATACGCTTTGTATGATAATGGATAGTTCGGCTTTATGTTTACCGTCTTTTAAAAGGACAAGAAAGGAAGAGAATCTATGAAACAAAATTTTTTATAGACGAGCTGAATTTGAAAAATCTTACGATCTCATTATTCAAATATACTAAAATGATTTATAATATTGGTCTTTATCATTTTCCATATTTTGTATTTAGCTTATCGCAAGTAAAAGTATTATATACTTATTTGACAAACTTTTTATCAAAATTAGCTCCAGTCAAACTTCTCGGGAATGTAATTTACCTTTTGAAATTCCAGTCCGCACGATTACGACGAAGTTAACTTTTATACTGCACGTGAATCGCTTGGCAGTTTAGAGATTGTGAGCAAACTTTTGCGTTGTCAAAGAAAACAGCGTAGGTCAAGTCTTACCGCATTTGATTGAATAAAAATGTTTGGACGAATGAAGGGAACTCACGTTACGACATACGCTTTTAATCGTATTTGGTCGCGTCGATGCCGCAAAAGTGCTCTAGCTAAATTTTTCGGGGAAATACAGCGCTTTTAACACCGTTACGCAATCATCATCTCGACTGTATCGCAACGTCCACCAATTACAACATTTACCAATGCATATACAGACACACACCGTTTCCACGAAACTATAACGATCCTACATCCCAAATCCGCTTTGCGCGCATTACAGCTCATCTCTCAACTTCAACCCCCTCACGGAAAATTCAAAGCCACACACATGCATATATATATATATATCACACACAGAGAAGATAATCGTTGGCTGCAGGTCGCGCGATCTTCAAGATCAGTCGAGCGCATATATGTACACATGTATGTGAGTGGTTGCGGTTGCGCGCGGGCTGATATGCAAATGCCGCCGGTTTATAGGTATATATATCTATGGGCGCACGGATCATTATATGTGTAGGCGCACACGCGATCGCTCTTTAGAAATGCTGTTGCGGCACGTCGTCACGTCGACTCTCTCTCTCTCTATCTCTCTCTCTGTGCTTTACCCACACATACACCACACGGTGCGTTTATTCGGACAGAGAGAGAGAGAGAAATTCGCGGCATAGGCTAATTAGCCGCGCAGACGCGCACCGCCACCGACTCGCGCGACAACCAGAGAGAGAGAGAGAGAGAGGGGAGTGTGTACGTATGGTATAGATCAATCGAGTCGAGTTGCTGCTGCTGCTGCTGCTGGAACTCTTCAGTCGAGCGCCGCTCTTCCACGTGTGCGGTACGTGCGGAGCGCCTCGAAATATCCGCCATCTCTCTCTCTCCGCGTGTATGTGTACCCAGTGAAAAACGTTAGGGTTGCTGCTGGCTGTTTTTCTTTTTCTTTTTCGCTATAGAGGGGAAGCTCGAGGGTCGCGCGCGAATGGAAATCTCGTGGCTCATGCTTATTTCTCGCCGTTTCAAGGGGATATTTAGGTATACATATATATATATATATACATGCTGCGGCTCGTTCTCGGGAATTATAGATGCGCTCGGCGGCAGCGGAACAGCGACGGCGGTGGCGCGCGGCACTTTTCCTTTGATCCTTTTGTTCCGCGTCTGCCGATCCTTTGATATACACAACCGAGCCGCTGCCTGTATATATATATATGTATAATATAACTTGCTCTTGAACCCGCGGGGAGTGTATACCCAGACTTCCTTTTTTTTTGTTTTTTTTTTTCGCGGAAAAAGGGAATGATAAATTCGAGTGCAGGCCGGTCTAATGCAAACGGAGTTTGTATTTGAATGTTTAAATATAGATGTAGAGTTACAGCGCGCAATGTTTACTCATTGGCATTACCATAATTGCCTCTTATCTCTAACTCGCTCTCTCTCTCCCTCTCTCTCTCTCTCTCTGTACCTCTTGACGCAGTCAATGGGAGCTGCTCAGAGTAAAAGCCGCTCTCTTTTGACGAAAGGGTATATAAGACGAGTTGAGAGAAAGAGAGAGCTTTGGCCCCGGTTCGCGACTCTCGAGCTCGACCCACGAATCAATGAAATATAATGAATCGCAATTGAATTTCATTCCGCCTGTCTGCAATTATTTCTCTCTTATCTCGCTCACTCTCGAGACATTATTATTAGGAATTTAATTACTCGGAATTGCTGCGAGAACGGAAATTGTGTCTTTCTCTCTTTCTTCTCTATTTGATGTGTGCATGTTGAAATTAAATTTGCCGCCGGTCTGCCGGTCGGCTTATTTATACGCGGTGTACATAACTCATTGCCGATGATATCGATTCACGGATTTGTGTTTTATTAAACGCGCGCCACGTTTAAGCATCATTATTTTTTTATATTTGCGAGTCTTGATAAAAGACAATGAAATTACGCTATCGATGGTTTTATTGTGACGCATCGAAAAAGGATATTTATATAACTGATTAATGAGTCGAAGAATTTGATATTTTATAACAGCTGATTGTTTGTCTGTGATACATCGAATACGTGCCACGCGACTGTAGAAAGTGAAAATTTATAACTGCTGATAGTTTATAACAATATAAAGTCGAAGTATGGAGCGGACTATATAAAGCCGCGCGATTAAAGCGCAGTGTGCAAGTCAAAAGGGCGCGCGAGCGTAATCGCGAGTGAAAAGGTATGCCAAATCAAGTATATATAACGCAGCCTATCGATTTTACGACGATCAGCGCGTGGCTATTGAATAACGTTGTATATATACAATCAGGTCGTCGGCGCACTTATACTTTGGCGCACACACACGGGCGATAATGACCGAAAACGACCAACTGCTCAAGTGCACGTGTCCCAGGAAGGTCTATGATATCGACAACATTTCGAAGGCTCCGATAGCTGCTCCAGCAGCTACAAACGCACCCGAGAAGTGCGCGACACGAAGAGTCTAGCCTTGTGGACGAAGTACCGAGAGAAAAAAAAATCTCCTGCCACTGCTGCCGCTTCGTCGAGCGTGCAATTATTAAGTTTTAATTGATACTTGGTTAGTAAGTACCGTGTGCTAATGTTTCCATTTGCCTCCGCTTATAAACCCGTATATACACGACCGACCGAGAATTTGCATTTCAATCGACAACTCGGCGCTTGGTGCGCATCCGCTATATATATAAGTCGCGAGTATAAGAGAGCCTCGTCAATTTATGACTTTACGACACGGAAGTGAACTTGCACGCTTATAAGTAGCCTCTCCAGTCCTATTATTTTACGCTGCAGTGTGTGTATGTTGTTTTTTTTTTGACTCTGCAGGAAAAATTCAGTACAGTTGGTATAGAATTAAAAAGTTAGATTTCTATTGTGCTATAGCTGGTTTTGACTCTTTTGAACGCGAGGTGGACGATATATATGTATATTACACTGCAGGTTATGCGGAGACGCGACGTCATAATGCGCTCCAGTTTTTCGATTAAATGCACGCGATTGTGCGTCTACATTAGCGTGTTAAGCGGATTCTGTATAGGTTTTTCCTTTTCTTATCGTCACTTGTAAATTCAAATTGAAGGTCATAGACATGGCATTATTGTGATTTTACATTTTTTTTTGTCAATTTTCACACAATAGCACCAATAATTTCCTTCCTACTTTTCTAGCGTCGAGCTTTTCAAAACGAAATAGCCTCCAAATTTACATCTCCATCTTCAAAAGAGAGCAAAGCCTATAGGTACAAGCATCTACCTCTTTCGTCGTGCACAGCAAAATTTTGCCGCCTTATTAATACGGAATCGCGCGTCCCCACTAAAAAAATACGCAGCTTTTTTTTAGCTGCACTTTTAAAAACATTCGTCTTTATAAATAAACAGCAGCATTCGCTCATTCATATTTTCATCCCTTTTGTTTTCTATATTACGTGTGAGCCGCGTGCAGCATTTGCCGATAAGCCTTGGTATACGCGTTGAAAGAGGCGAGTGCAGTGTGGATTCGTTGCAGCCGGATAATCTATACACGTCGACATATATGTGTGTGCGCGTGTAGTTCAAAGGGTCTTTCTCCCATTTTCTCCATCCTGTATTTTTCGCATGTATTATTTTTACATCGTGCTGTTAACGTTTTCGCCAGTGCTGCGCGTGCTTTACATAGATTTTAATGGATTTTATCGAATTTTTTTTCCGCGGCGATTTCAGTTGAAGGCTTTTTAGTTTTTTTCCGGAAAGGGCTTTTTCAATAGAGGATTGGAAAGTACCAGAGTAGAAATTCGCATTTCTAATAAATTACAAACTGTTATATGCGTCTTTATGGCATATCGAGTTGATTGCTGTTGCATAGAAAATGTTCTTTTTTTCGTATGAGCCGAATTTCAAAACCATGCCATTTGTTTCCATCAGTCAGCACCATCTCTTCCAATCATTATAAATTTATAGGAAAAAAAAAAACACTTTGTATTCATAAGTTTTACATACTAAGTGCTATATTTATATATAAGCAAAGCTCCATTGTTTAAATGTGCAATTTCAACCGAATCGAGGCCAAATATGTTTCATAAATAAGGGTTTTCCTGCAAATTTGATACATCAGAGAAATGAATAGTTTTAATCATGAAGATAATCATGCAAACAATAATTTTATTGAAATACAGCATATCATCGATAATCTTGCGTATCCATTTAAATATTGAAAAAACAATTGAAATAATGTAGTTAATAACTTACAACTGTTACCTAAATATATATTATTGGAATCTAATATGGGAGCGTAATTTGAGGCTTAAATCCGCTATTTTTGATCACGTGTCACCGTATCAGTCAATCGCTTATGAGAATTTGTGAATTAAGATGCTTTTATTTTTTGCGACCAGATATTAATTTAATCGATCTTAACTGTATTCTTTGTATTAACTGTAGTCTTCTCTCAGTGTGGAGGTTATAAAAGTAAAATAATTAAAATAATTTTTTTTCTAATACAAAGTAAACTTGTGCTGTATATAACTAGTGATGAACTAGTGATCATGTACAAGAAGCTACATGATTTTACCGTACAAGGTGTAACTCTTTAACCTGGTTATACATCTTTTGCCTACTGTTAGGTTCATAGACATCACTTCTTTCAAAAGAGAAGAAAAAAAATTGAATACAAAATTAACATACGATTACAAAAAAAAAAGTAACTAGTTTTCAAAATTGAAATTAAAAAAGGGCTTTGTTTAAACCAACCTGCGTTAACCAATATCATAACTATATAATTCAACCTTTTCTTCATCCGTGTTAGAGATCTGCCTTCCTATACCCGTCGCTTTTTCCAACCCCTGCGTGCGACCCGTATTTTCCCGAGCGCACTTGACATTCACGCCGCGTACAGCCATTGTTCGCAATTCAGACATTTAAGGGTCGCGACTATCTTAGTCGTGAATTCCTCCATTAAATCCTTCCGCGCGAGAGAAAGCCTCCACTATATACATCATCCAAAACCCAAATCCTATTTCACCACTCGAGAATTTACAGCTCGATACAAGCTCACGCACATCGCACACACGTCTATTCTCGTGTGCGCATCTATACAAGAAAAAAGATCTCGAGTATATCAAAGAAAAAAAAAAGCCTCGCGGACGAATGACGTGTCCGAAGCGGGTAATCGACGAAAAGCTACAGGGAAAAATGTATATACAGGCGTGCGGCGACCTTTAACCATGTACTTTGCTGTGGTGGGGTATAGGGGGGGTGAAAAAAAAATCACAGAGCGAGAGAGCGCTCGGCCTTGGTTCGCCGCTTATAAATATCTGCGAGCGAGTTTTTGTGTTTCGCTCGTATTCCCTTATATACACGTTCTCAGCTCCGCTCGATCCTTTTTTACTCCGGCACTATTCGTCCGTTAACGGTTTTCCTTATGTAAGCCCATGCACAACCCGTGAGGCTCTAATTACTTCTTACGACGCGATATAGCTTACCTCCCCACCCGTTGTTCTACGCCTACGCTCCGCAGGGTTTTGTTTTTGCATCGATACATCTCGCGTGCAGCGATACCGCTACGTATACAACACATCGTATAAACAGCGTATAATATAGTTCACGGATCGTTAGCTGCGCTCCTGCCCCTCGCGGCTTTTATTGCCGTTCTCTCTTTTTACGCCGAGTAATTGTTGTCTGTTGCGAATTAATGCACCTTATTGCGTGTGCGCGTGTTTGTTTAAGTTTGTTGGGATGATTGAGGAGCTTTGCATTTGCCAGGTAATGGCTGGGGGTTGAAAGGTTATAGGGTTAAGCGGGGAGACTCTTTTCGACTATATACGTATAAGAAACTCACGATATCCACCCGAACGATTAACATAACTCAACGTTATCGAAAACGCTGTCCTGAGTCTCGTAATTAGTATATGCACAGTGAGAACTTTTTTGTTGTTAGTTTCCCAATTGGAACTCATTTTGATTTATATTATTGTATGCAATAAAGTTGCATTCAACACTCAGATTCAGGTGTGATTTTATTTCAAACAAGTTTTATTTATAACAGCTTTTTCTATGTATGTTTGTCATTAAGGTGTTGTTTTGTTTAGTCTGGAGAGGAGAGTACTTAAACTCTCGAAAAATATATATTTTCTAAATCACAATTCGGTTCGTTGCAATCAATAAATTCTCCCACTTTATGGTTTTATCAAATTTCTGCTTTTTTATAAAAGTCCTTGAAAATTAAACTTGATAAAAGTCCCTGTCCTTAAACAAGTTACAAACAAATTTCAAAGGATAACGAAGCGAAATTGGAACATAATCGAATTTCGTGTTTATATGGTTAACACAGGGGCACATGTGAGGACGCACATGTTTTCCATCAGAGTATATACGAAAATGATTTAATAAAAAACTTAACTAAAAATAAATATATAAACTATGCACTAGTATACAACAAGATTTTTTAAACTTGTATAATATATATACTTTCATAAAAATACGAACCCCTGAGTAATAGATTATAATAGTTAACACAAAATTGTAATTATTACCTAGTTATTTTAATCGCGTTAGACGTACCATCACAAAGTTTTGGTGACACGTGGCCATTTTGTCGATTTGTCGATTTCGAGCTGATCGCGAGCAACAAAACTAAATTTTACAAAATTCTTAGCTGGCTGTATTCGCGAAATCGTGCGAAAAGACGTCGATGGAAGAAAGTAGAAAATTTCTGGTTGTATAGGTATCGATTTCCGCATATACCAAGAAGTAGAGTAAGGACTAAGTATTAGGTGTCTGTACTCGGTAATTTCCGCCTTACGTATAGCATAGCGTATAAGCTCATCGATTTCAGCTAAAATCATTCAGATCAATTTCCCCTGCATGTAAACACACTCGCGTCCGCTCTTTTACCCCAGCTGAAAACTATAACAATCCATTCCATCCCCAATTATTCGACTAGCTGTACCGAATATACCGAATCGCCTCTTGTGATTTTCCAGATGGTTTGTGGCAGTGATGCCCTCGTCGGAGGAGGAAAGCCTGTGGCTGGTGGGCAGCGAGGCCGGGGCTCTGTCCTCGGGTGCCGGCGGTCATCATCAGCAGCAGCAGCATCAGCATCACCAGCCGCACAGGAACTCGCGCCACGGCGAGCAGAGGAGTCTGGCATCAGCCGCTAGGCTCGGCGGCCACCACTTCTACACGGAGGAGATGCAGAGCCAACCGGGCGGGGCCCAACAGCAGCAGGGCCACTCACCGCCCGGACAGACGCCCCAGAACCAATCGGCCGGCCATCAGGGCCTCAACAGCAGCAGCGCCGGATCGGCCAATAGCGTTGGCCTCGCGGCCTCGAGTCAGTCCGGGGCCTCGGCCCTGCAACCGAGCGCCGACTCGGCCGAGCACGACCTCATAGACAACGCGACCGACGCGACCCTCCTCGCGCAGTTCCACGAGGACGCCATCAAGCAGGTGGGCATTGTGTCGCTATACTCTATACCGATATGTGTAGGTATATGTGTAATGATCCGCGCGCTACTGCGGTTAGCTCGCGTGAAAAATGTTTTGCGGACGGATAATACTTATGTGTCTTGCGTTCTTAAATTACGAGCGAGAGTCGAGGGAATATATTTAGAAAATTCGTTTGCTCCGTGTCGCGGTGAGACTAAAATTAAAAGAAATATAGGATGTTACGGTGATGTGTGACACGGTTTGTCTTCTTACCTCGAAAACTGTGGAAATGTTTTACTTTTCGGAGCTAGCAAAAAGTTTAGATTTATGAAATATTTTCGTTTATACTTTCTTGCATGTATTTTGTTTTAATGTTACCGGCAAGAAAAACATCAATCCATAGTACCTATACATATAATAATAATATCTTTATATAAAAAAAACCACCACAAGCAATTCATATCGTTTATGAAACACTTCAACTACCTATAGATAATAAAATTAAATAAATATCATAGTGCATATCATTTGACAATATTACAAATTAAATCGGTTTAAAACACCACTATTGACGTATGCATTACTAAATAAATCGTCAATGGCAATATGTAGAATTGTAAATCTATGTCGTCCGTATAAAAGGTCGATATCTCAAAATTCAGTTCAAACGTCCATTTTTCTCTAGACTGTAAATCGGTGTTTTTTAACTTCATTCGCTTATAAATTCTTCAAAATAGCTGCATCCAAAAATTATTAACTGCATATCTATTGGCATGTGTATTCGTGTAGCAAAATAATCTCTCATGAGATTACAATAGCATCAATAACAAAAATTAAATAAGGTATTTAAAATATATAAATTATTGTATATTATTATACATAACGTAGGAAACTACGTGCCTTTCCAGTCCCCATACGTGCAGTAGGTAGTCGTGAAGTCAAAAGTTCATGCAAGTATAATATAGCGCCTAGATAACCGGCAACCGCTTCTGCAGCCGACGCAGACGTGAAGTCTCGCATACGCACTCGAACATGAGAATAAAAGAGAGCGAGAGAGAGAGAGAGAGAGAGCGCGCGCGAGTAAGAATCTTATATGTATATATATATATAAAGAGAGTGAGAGAGCGAGGAAGAAAAGGGAGACTATATCATACCGCAGCAACGTCGCGAGAGAACAACGACTGCGAGACAACTGTGGCAGCACGCAGAGAGAAAACAAAAGCCGCCAGTACACAGTCCGCCTTACCGCACGCAGCGCGTTTTTTCCTTGCCTCCGCCGACACCTGTCGTAAATACATACACATTATATACACGTTCGCGAAGAAGTGCACGGCAGAGTACGCGCGCGGGTGTAAAAACATGTCTACAAACCTCCGCCGACGAGCACTCGACAAAGCCGCTCCTCCACTTTATCGCGCCGTCGGCTGATTTTTAGTGGAAAAAATCATCTCCCTCGTGCCCACGCGTATAATATAGGTACACGCGAAGAGCCTCGGAGAGTGCGCGAGTGTGTGTGTGTGTGTGTGCGTGCGTGCATTTTTTGGGGCGGCTGGCTGGCGTCGTTCCCTGTGGCTGCTGCTGTTACTGCATGCACTTCTCTCTCGCCCCCATATCGCGCTTGTTTTTTTTTTCTCTCGCACGACCGGAGGCGATATATACCCTCGACACACTCTCGACTCGAGCCATGGAGGAGGTCCTCGACGACTCCTTCGTCAGGACTAAGCTTCCTCCACGAGATCTGCCTGGTTATCTCCAGGACTTTCCTGTAATTATTAAATACATATATCTATCCACTTTCTCTATTATAATTTTTCACTTCATATAGCTCTGTCTCTGTTCGTTTGGAGCTTGGCACGTGTTTGAGGTTATGACAACAATAGTTCAAGTGGTTTTGTTTCCGCAAATTGTTTATGCGTTATTCGAGTGAGTTCTGTGAGGTTGTTTTGGTGATTGATTATGGATTTTAAACTTTTATGAGCTTCTGGCTTTCCTCGGTTTGATTTACAGAGATGGCAGATTTTATTTGTGTTTTTTAATGAGAGGATGATTCATAGGGTGCTATGTTTTCAAACAAAGGGATTTATATGGAGTCTGGATTATTTCAGTGAAGATATGTGTGTTGCTATGGGCCTTTATTTGCATTGCAATAATAGACTTCTTTTTAAAATAAAATGAAAATAAAAATTAGATACCATTTTGAATATTTTCATTTAATTTGTAAAGTATTTTAAATAAACATACAAAATAAACAGAACAGGAATTTCGTGGCAAACGAAAATAAATAATGTATAAAAAAATAATTTCTGTTAATTGTTGCAAATTAAGTATTTAACCAATTAAGTAAATTAATATTTTTTTTTAGAACAGCAATTATTACTTAATTTATTTCTATTTTTAAATAACTTCAATGTTATATTTAAAAAAAAAGTGTTTCAATATAACTTTTATACAATTAATGACATTATTACAACTGAATAAAATTGTTTACAAGAGATCTTAGTTAAAGTGATTCATCATAATGGTGTTCAGAAACAAAGGGTTCTGTATAAATTACTGGGCATGACTCAATGTATTTTACTCCAAAAAAAATTCTAATATATTAGTTTCAAGATTGCAATATTGGAGTGCTACAAAAAATAATTATCTTTGTTTTAATTACCATCATATTTTAATTCAATTTTTGTTATTATTCAGTTAATGTTCACAGAAATAAGTTATAGAAAATTTTTTTTATTGAATTAAACAAAAATATAAAAGTATACATTTTGTTGCGTTATATAATATTATATAAAAACTTTATTATTATACCAATTTATTTTTAATAATTTTTAGAACTTAAAAAGTAAACAAGTATGATATTTTTTCAATTAAAATCTTCATACATTTAGAGCAATGATACGTTATCAATTCTGTGGGGTTAAAGTCCTTACATTATCAATTATCTATCACCTTGTAGGTATAGGAAATCAGTTGAAGTGTCAAAGATTTGACGTACAATTTACACTTCATTGATTTTTATCTCACAGAAAACTAATATTATATTCTATTTATCTTTTTAATATGTGACATATAAAAAATTTCTTATGTATATTTTAAATTTTGCTTTTTTTTTTAGGCTGGAGTGGGATACTTTCAAGCACTTGCCGCTTTGTATGTTGGCTTGTGTCTTGCAGCTGATACAGTTGAATTTTTTGTCGTACCATATATTCTCCCCAGTACAGAAGTGGAACTGTGCATCGAAGATAGTGAAAAAGGATGGCTAGGTAAATAGTTTGTTACATTATCAGTTAATTTTAATTGAAAATTTGTACAAATTAAAACTCTTAACATTTCATTTAACTTTGAAATTTGTTTACTTTTTTGTTTATTTCTTTACTGACTAGACCTGAAAGTTTGTTTAAAAATAATAATTTTTGCATATATACTACTTTATAAAATTAAATAAGCATTATGAATAGCTTAATAAATAATTATAATTTAAAATCTTTTTTTTTTGTATAGGCAATATCACTCTAATGGGCCTTGCTCTTGGAGGAATTTGTTGGGGAGGATTAGGAGATCGACTGGGGCGAAGAAGGTCATTGTTATCTGCAATGTCTGTTCATGTTCTATTTAGTAGTGTTGCCACCTTTATGCCTACTTATGGAACTTTCATGACTGCTAGATTCTGTTCTGCTGTTGGGTATGTCAGCTGCATTAATTTTTTTTCAAAACACAAAAAAACTGTTGATTCCAATGTTTATTTGGTTGAAAAAATTAGATCTTTGAAACTAAAAATTTTTTTCATATACAGCCAGCATCATATAATATAAAATAAGACATAAAATAAGATTTGAAGCTCATATAACATACACATCCGAGTCATCAAATAGTATAAACTGTGTATGAACATATATTTTAATTCTAAATAACATTAAGTTAAAGTTCATATTTGCTTTATGAATAAGTATTTGAATCAATAAAAATACTTATACCAAAATTGTAGTCTTTAAAACTTATGATTCCTGTAGATGGAAGTGTACTTAAAAATAAATCTTTTTCCAATTTTTCACCTGCAATCATTGCACAGGGTTGGCGGATCATTGCCGCTAGCATTTGCTTACCTGGCCGAATGCTGTCCGCGCTCGAGCCGCGGCAAGTGGATCGGCATGCTGGTCGGTGCTGGAGCCCTCGGCGGTGTCTACGCAGCGCTGCTTGCCTGGACGGTGGTGCCAACCACCGGCGAGATGGTCGTGCTCGAGAACAAGGAGCACTTCAGCGCCTGGCATCGCTTCCTGCTACTCTGCTGCCTGCCTGCGCTCTGCGCCACCATTGGCCTCATATTTCTGCCCGAAAGCCCGCGATATCTCGTTGAGGCGGGTCGCGATGTTGAGGCTATGATGGTTTATCAGGTGATTATTTTGCGGCTTCGTTTGTTTAAATAAAATAATTATATTAGATTGTATGCCTGCTATTCTAAACTTTATTGGTATGCCTTAAGGTTGACTAGAATTAAATTTTTCTTATTACAATATTTTACAGGTATAACTAAAATAACAAACTGAATTTTAATAATAGTAAAAATTATTTTATAAAATAGTGTTGTTGGAAGTTCTAAATAATAATGCGTTATTCAAATTACTTTTCAAAGCTTCTTTTCTGTCTATTTAATTCTGTTATCTTGAACAACATTTATCAATTTTCAGAGAATATATAAAAGAAACAATGCACAAAAAAGTGCTGCAGGGGCGCAATACCAACTATCTGAACTAGAGCTTCCAAACAAAAGGCCACGTGGCCTAGCTCCACCTTCTCCAGCTAATAATAATACGAGTGTCTTAGCAGACATTATGTGTTCTATTGAAATGGTAATACTTTGTCTTAAAATGTAATTCTTTTGTTAAGAAGTATAGACATCTTCTTACCTCATCTTTTCTTCACAGTTTTGGAGTTCTTTTCTGGAGTTATTTTCTACTCCTCACTTAAAAGTGACAGTAGTACTTCTAGTCATTTGGTCAGCTACAGCATTTGGGTATGTTTTAACGAATTTAATTTTTTGAACAGTAAATAGATTTACACGGCTTTACTTTTAATACTTTCAATTTTATAGCTTGTATGGATTAATGGTCTGGTGCCCTGAGTATCTTAAGCTTTTACGATCAATCGAGTATGAAGCTCATACAGAGAGGCTTGTTGGTAAAGAATATGTGGACCAAGTATTTAATCTATCCTTAGAAAATCGTCAATATAAAGATTCAAAATTCCAAAACTGCAAGTAAGAAAACTTTTTATTTTATGCGTGTTAACTATGCACAAAATTGTTAAATTATTCATATTAAATAATACATTTGATTTAGATTTTCTAAGATAATATTCAGTCATGTAGACTTTGAAAACTGCACATTTCAATCAGTGGAATTTAGTAGTATAAAGTCCAGTAAGACGCACTTTACTGATAGTATAATTGTTGACTGCAAGTAAGCATCTGAAAGAACTTGTTTAAAGTATATTGTAAAATAAAAATTTCATGCATTAACTAAGCATTTTTATTTCATCAGGTTCATCGACACCGATTTCTCTGCACAAGTTTTTACTAGATGCAAACGAGAAAATAATACTGAACTTAGTCTGAGCGGTCCGTGTCCCACTCTCGATCTAGATTATAATATCTATATCGAGGAAGCTTTACACGGTCATCTCGCTGCTCAGCTTGCATTCGTACCGGCAGCTGCGTTAGCTGGATTGGCGCTCACAGTTCTTCAGCGGCCAAAAATGATCGGTGGGTTTATATTAATAGCTTACACATATATTGGAGTACTTTTATTTTTTATAATACTGGAGTATATATTTCAAAAGTGAACCAAAATGAGCATAATTAATTATTTTTAAAGGAACCTTACTATTTTTATATCAAGTGATTGTTGAACAATCTTTTAATCATTATTCTCAAAAGAAACTTTTGAAATTGATACTCCATTAAATACATGTGAGAACTATGCTTTTCAACCGCCCATTTCAAGGAAAAACGTATTCCTTTGTTATAGGTGTTTCATTGTTCCTCTCTTCCATCGCTGCACTTTGCCTGTTGCTGGTCAGTACAAACAGTACAGCCGTACTCGGTTTTGAAGGCGGCTTTATTGCAGTCTTTGCAATTGCTTGGACAGCATTAACACTGGTGACAGTTGAATGCTATCCTACACATTTAAGGTAACATTTTGTCAAACAAAAATTTACAATGTTACAAAGATATTTATTCCTAGAAATATTTTTAAATTTTAAATCGCATTACGTCATTTTTCGCTGTAGATGTACTGGCTTCGGATTAATGGCAGCCGGTATTCGAATATCTGGCTTGATAGGAACGGCGACCTATCAAACGCTTGTGGGTGCGCCCCTGATTGCCCCTGCACTACTGACTGCAGCGGCGCTACTCACCGCCAGTATCGCTACGCTCAAATTGCCTCAAACTCATACAGTCTTCTTATAAGCATTTTAAGAGAAAAATACATACACAGGAACATTGTGAGATTTGTATCCAAAGAAACTTCGTCGAAAAAATCGTCGAAACTATCGTATCGACGTACTCGCGTACGTAATTTTTGTGATGGATCTTCGAGACGGTGGTGAGTCCCACGAATCTTCGAAAACAGAAAAGCAAGTCCCGTTTTTTTTCTTGTTTTTCTTCTTTAAAGGATTTAAGTTGTGCAATGGCGAAACAGGGCTGTTGTATACCTTTACGACTTTGTCTCTCTGGTTAGAAAATTATATTAAAAATGACAGAATTGAACGATATGCTTGAAACTTTTTATTTATTGTTAAAAGTGGTAGCTAGTTCCAGAAACTTTCTAACTAATGCAACAGCTACATTTTTGTTTATTGCACACATTTTAAAACAGTTGGTTTCTGCAATAGCGTTAGACGTGAGTCTAGACAAACATTACATTAAATATTAATTTTCGAACGTTTTTAATTTAATTATATTTTCTAATCAAGTTTGTCTGTTTCGTATGGAAGGAAATTTTTGTACGAAGGAAGTACCTTATGCGATAAAAAAAACTTGTCCGAATTTGAACGGATAAAGTGAATGTAATGGAGAAGTTTTTAAGAGACTCGATTGAATCAATAACGCACAGATTCTAAAAATTTGAAAAGTATCGCCAAGTGTCAGTATAGCATGGTTAAAGTAACGTTATGTGTCTGTTAAAGTTGAAAGGAGCCAGTAAATTCATCGTCTTTTAATTTATGCAGACTAGTATCTCTGGTTAGAAAATAAAATTGTGTATAGTACAAGTGACTGCCATGCATAATAACTATGGCTTTTTTAAAATAATCAATAACAGCTCAAATGACGTAACAAATTATGAACTAGATCTTTTTGTCTCTAGTTTATTTATTTTTAATTAAATTCACTAAAATTTAATTATCTTAAACAGTTTAATCGTAATTATAAATGTACAAATCATGATTTTATTTAAAATCGATCAGATGCTGATGGCTTTACTCAATATAATTTTTATGTGAAATGGAAAGAAAAAAGAAGTAAATTCACAATTAGTTTTATAATTGTTCTTAATATAACCAATGCAATTTTCTAACCAGGATAATAATCTGTAAATTAGTAAGTCAAGATTTATCTGTATAAGGATACATTAGGAATATAAAGTCGATTCAAGAATTTTAAGTTAATACTTCTAGTGAATATTGCATTTACATAAGAAGCTTCTAATCCAAAGCTCGTTTTGAGACAAAATGAAAAGACTATTTTAATACCATTGTATTGGATAAAGTGATTCAAATTTTAACAGCGGAATAACAAAATATTTATTAAATTAGCATAAACCAGAGTTATACCAAAAAACAGACGTAGCTAGAAGGACAGCTTCTTTTTCATATAGAATGAAAAATGAAAAAGCTTCTACCCTCAAATTTTGTAACTACAACAAAGAAAACATTTAAAATCAATTAAATATAGCTTAAAATAAAATATCATACATGTCAAGTGTTTTCAATGATATATACGAAGGAAATGCAATTACATTAATAAAAAATGTACGCTTTATTTAAATATAAAAAATCACTATCTTTTACCTTGTAACTGTACTTCTATTTACGTCACGCGTTTTTTGTTCTTGAAAAATTTTTACTTTGAAAGTGATAAAAATTGAGCACTGTATAAAAAAAACTTACATTATGGTGTCAAATTTTTAATGTAAAACATTTTGAATGGCATAAGCCAATCAACCTAATTTTCAATGTAGATCTTACTATATTCTGTCAATTGAGGTGAAAAAAGAATAATAATGCAATAACGAGATGAAAATCGTTAGTTTAGATATAAAATATTCTTGATGTTAACATCGATATTTTACATGGAGTTTTCCTTCGAAAAGGAGGTTTGTGCAACTTTTATTCGCATAGCAGCAAAACTCAGTGGGAATATTGGACTGAACTTGTATTTCCTGACGATATACTTTTCTGCTTTATACCAATGAAATATAATCTAGATTCTTAGTATCGATTATTAAGACATTGCTACTTGCAAGCCAATGATAGGTACAAAGCACATATTGCAGCAATATAAAAGCGATAAGAAACACTGCTCTTCATTTTATGAGGAAAGAATCCAATCTCAAATATCTGAAATTCAGAATTAAAGAAACCAAATAATTTAAAAGTTGAAACATTGAAAGTTTTAAAATTCTAAAATGAATCAAGTAGTATCTATAGTTATATGAGTGTTATTAAAGAACTAATAATTTTCTGTTTTTTAAAATTGTCAAAAATATTTGGTATGAAACATTAGCAATTAATGCAATGACTTCATAGAAATCACAACGTTATTATTCCCAACCATAAATTTTCGAATTTCCGATTATTTGAAATCTGTATTCTTC
This sequence comes from Megastigmus dorsalis, assembly GCA_900490025.1. Lineage (NCBI taxonomy): Eukaryota > Metazoa > Arthropoda > Insecta > Hymenoptera > Megastigmidae > Megastigmus > Megastigmus dorsalis. The sequence goes on along the minus strand of UELU01121736.1, from coordinate 29,350 downwards.
CATTTTTTATTTTTTGTTGCGATGCGTGCGTAAGAAAAAAGGAAAAATACTCGCTTGATTTTTATTTTGTACTTGCATATTTAAGAGATCATTAACTCTGATATGTAGGTATATCGTAAATTACATACGACTACATTTAAAATTCCTGAAGGAACAAAATAGTACAGCAGTTTATATATCTAGTTACTATAATGGAGATTCATTTTTACAATCGTACAATCGTAAATTCATGAAATTTCATTTCGCATTGGCGTTGCATAACAATTACTAAAACTAATAGACACGAGTAATTAAGAAAAAATTAAAAGAAAGTGTTAAAGGAAAACCGAAATATTTCGATTTTGCATGTAGTATCGAATGATTATAATAGGCAATAAACGAACAACGCGATTTATCTGGCAGCTCTGAAAAAATTGATTATAACATATCGGCATTTGCTAGTGAAATTTTGAAGAAGAGGCTGTTGATAGGTTCTAATAAAAAAAACGCTTACGTCCCATAATGGTTAGTGAATTTCGTCATTAAAACGGTTGTACGTATACAAAAGCGTATCCATACCAGGATTTTTTCAGCAAGAGCAAATCGAAATGGATAATCAACGATGTTGAATAAACTCTGTCCATGTGTACCGAGGTAGAAGATACTTGTCATGTTATTTACTTTGATGCTGTATGAAAATTTATGTGTAATATTTTAGAGAATCATGTATAGTATACATAGAAATATTTGTACAATAGTGGAAACGCCGTTAATGATTGTTTTTAATATGTATTAATTGCGTTTTAAGTTTACACTTTTTAATTTAATTTAAAAATCAAAATATTAAAAAGCTTTTCTAATGATTTTAACAATATATTAAATCTAAAACGTCAACGTTTTATAAGTAACAAAAAATAGAGATCTACCTACATTTAGGAAAATCCATCCCATTTGTATAATTCATTAAATTTTTATAGATGCAGTACTACAGTAAACAACATTTCTAAGTTGTTCCGGTGCTGTAACTAATTTTATAGAGATAGTTTACATATCTTCGCGAACATTCCATAAATGCTTTGCACTTCGGAGTAGTTTTACAGACATATCTTTCTGTACATATGTTGAAATCGTGTCTTCGCTGTTATGGGTGAAAATCAGTGACGGATGTTTTATATACCTACGTCAAGTGCAGAGCAAATTTTTTGTACCACGCCTTCGTGAACTTGAAGCGAGATTCGTTGCTATATGAATACAAATGTACATGAGACTATGTGTCGAGGAAACTCTGTATAAGAAATCACTATTTTCGATTTGCTCTTGACTCTTAATATTAATCGTGTGCATCCTGCTTGTGCTCGCTTTTTATATTTCGTTGAATAGCCTCGTAGAACGTTTGACCTGTAAGAGGATGTTGGAGCCAAGAATTACAGTCATTTAATCTCATATATATATTTTACAAAAATGAAATCGATCATTCTTCGTAGTTTGATAATAAATAATTATTATATTTTTTTATATTTATCTCTATCTTTCTTTATTATTTGTCGTATTTTATCGAGCGATTAAATTTCAAAATTGAAAATAATAATTTTTATTCTTCGTATCTGTGCATTTATGTAAAATATATGTTCACGTGATCGGTTAGTGTCTGCTCTCAACAATAATACCCAACAATGTAACGATTGTAAAAACTTTCTCCGTAAAGTCGAGACTCAAGACAGCCTTTTTATCAATAATGAATAATTACAATATTCGATATTTACGCCAATATGTAAACTTATAGTCGTGGTTCGAAAAATGCTTTGTGGTAAAATGACAATTAAACTTATAGCTTCAATATCCTCTTAAATTTCATTTCTTCAGATACAACATGGTACTTTTAGGGAAGATGTTAATTTCAATAACTAACGAAATTGTAAGTCTTTTGTACATAAAATCGACAATGAATAATTTTTTTGAAAAGATACTTTACCATAATTTCTTTAGTTTCAAAATACGGAAATGAAATAATAATCTATTACTGACTTAATAATTTTTTACATTAAAAATAGAAATTTTTTATTCTTATACAATATTTGATACGTGGTTTGCAAAATAATACAAAAGGGTTGTGTGCATCGCCCTACTAAACATATAAATTTAATATTTGTAGAAAGGCATATTTGATACATCTATTTTGAATTTCATAGAAGGATTCGAGAAAATTTATATGTACTATTTCTTTTATTTAAGATATTTGTTCAAGTATATACAATCAAATGAAATGAAAAAATTTGTAAATGATAAGGTTATTTTTTCTGTAACAAATATTAGTCAGTAATGATGCTTAATCTTTTCAATTATTAAATACAAAACATCGATGTTTAATTAACAAAAATTGATGTGTAACACGGTTACTGTTAAATAATAAGAGCTTTATCGGAAATTATGAACAAAGATGTTACGAGACGAGAGTACAATCAGTAGTGTTACGTTCGGAAGGGACGTTTCGACAGAGGTCGATGGAATTTTGTCGCGAAGTAAAATTGTGAAACTAATACAGAAGTTTCGGGACGTAACAGTAGTTTAGAAGAAATAAGTGATATTTGTCGGTGACTGTTGACTTGCTCCATTTGTTGAAAATTGCTTTGAATCGAATGAAAATTGAATTGTCATGGCTATCTAAGAATTTGTTTCGAGATTTTTACATGTATAGCAAGCGGAAAACTTAGCAGTTCCTATACTTGAGAGGATGTGCTATAGCCGGAAAGATGTCTACCTTGCAGGTTCTTGTTTCCGACCATAACACGCATCCCCTTAATCCAGAGGCTGTCGTTCAATTAACTTTACAATGCTGGCACAAGCAGCTTCGTAAACGTAGGACTTCTATACCCATGTCAAACATCATCATTCATATAGTAGTTACTTTACTGGACATATCATATAAATATTTACTCGCGAGCACTGTAGCTCAATTAGATTGCATCGAAGAAAAAAAAACTTAGAAAATGAGAATAACCAAGTAACGAAGCGGAGCGTTAACAAAATGTTGAGTATGCGCAAGTGGCTAAAGCAGGGGACGCGCATAATGTGTTTGTCACCGACTATCCGAATCCCTTTTAAGTTGACCGTGTCATTGTTTGCGCTGAAGTGGCTTGAATTTCATTTATTTAATCGCACTTATACAGAATTATCGAAAAGCATTATCGTTTGATTTTTGTTTTAATAGGTCATTAGATTTTTTTTCAAATTAAACTTCATCAAAAACTTCCTCAGAATCGTGGCCAATGATTCAATGTAACATCGTACGATTTATACATAATGTTTATTATTGAGTCGAGTGCTTTATTTTCTGATAAAGTTCCATGCAGTTTTTGCGATTAAATGGTCACGCGAATTTGAATAAACACTTGAGCCACTGTAGCGCAAAGAATGAAACCCTTAAAAGATTTGTAAATCGTTTTTGTCCATTGTTTCAGTAACCGTATAGAGATTACGATGACTTTTTTGTGTGAATGTTTTATGAGTTCGTTCTACTGTCACGATGATAAGCGAGACTTTAAGACGTGCTAAGAGATAGACTGTTGATTTAAAAAAAATCTGCGAATGATGACTGTGAATATTTCGACGGCGATGATTAGTTTATATTAGTCGTTTAGATGTAAATTGTTTGTTCCTTTTTGTGTTAAAATTTGTAAATTAGAGATTTTTGTAAATTCTCAGTACATACATCGAGAAGAAAAGTAATATGTTTCTATTTCGATTAGTAAAATGGAGATATGATGGCTCTGAAATTCATCCATGTAGATTTTACATTTTTTCTAATTTATTGACGTACTAAGTAAACAGAAGCTTAGGCCCAGTGCGAATCAAATGAAAAAAAGGATTCTTTTACTCCATACGTCAGTTCAAACAAGAATGCTTCTGCATAAACTCATGTACTCATCACACTAATCAAAATAGAAAAGTTTACCTTCATATTTTTCCCGATGTATTCTTTTTATAGACTATGGAAGAAAAACAAAGAAGTCCAGGTCGCAGTCTGTCAACTAATCATTGATGGAAAAGTTTCTTTGAAAGAATTGTAATTTTTGACGAATAAGTTCATTCTAAATGCTCATTATTCAGCTTTTATAAAAAAAAATACGCTTAAGTTTCTCTTTATGAAAAACATATACTTCCTAATGAATTTTTATCGAAACAAAAAGTTGTACACTAAGACACTATTCATAGGCTTTAATTTCATAAGAAAATAATTTGTGACAATCTATAATCTTCTTGTACGACGAATAATCGAGCATATGCAATTCACAGATGAAATTAAAAATTTTTGCGCGATTCTCTACAAAGCTTTTTCAATATTTTCTAAAAAATTTCTATGAACCAAATGACGTATGCATTTCTTCTACAAAGATACCTAATATAGGGATATAAAAGGAAATTTCGCTGAACTCTTTGTTTACGAAAACGCGAGATTTCCCTTGTATTTATAAAAGGTTCTTTAAATAACGATAAAGAGGGAACGAAAGCTTCAAAGAAACTTTTTTTAGCAATCTCTTGTAATTAATTCTACATAATTTAATATAAAAAAAAAGTAAAACAAATAGCGAAGGAAATCTAAACTTTGTAGGTATGCTCTATGATGGGTGCAAAGTAAATGACAATTGTACATTTTTTTAAGCGATCCGTTGTATCGGAATGATTGTGGCATTAAAGCGTGACTCTTGTGGAGTCGTTTTAGAAAATAATTCAAAACAAGATACAAAAACCTCAACGTACACGTTCTCCGTTCCTCTTTCTCTTTGTTGCTTGGAGCACAACTATTATTTATTCCCTTGCAGATTCTAATGTATATTATATATAATATTAGTACACTCTTTTTTGTATTATAAAAAGTAGTAGATGGAAAAATAATTGTAAATACAAAAAAATTGAGAACGGAATCTGTCTTATTATTTCTTCCCTATATTTTCTAAGATTATTATTATTAAAAAATGAATCTTTATCATCAGGAATAATCTTAATTTTGTCAATCCAAGAAATAAACTTATATCAATTACAGTTTCTACTTATTCTGCAGATATACTTGAAGAACCTGAAACCAAATATTATGTCTCATCATTATTGATTGTATAAATACTTATTAATAATCATAATACATTAAAATTTAAAAAATATCTTAAGGTCGAATAAATTGTTACATAAATTTGTACAGAACGTAAGATCGTTTATTAGATATCAAGTTTTACAAATATTATCACACACGTTTTTTTTAATGAATGTTCTCGGGAGATGGCCGTATTGCATATTGTACAAATATAATAATTATATTAAAAGTGACTATATATACGTATATAAATAATCGATTACTTATAAAATGGTGCGTCCTCATTTTATGTACATTAGTATATGATTTATCTTAAGTCTTTTTTATTTATCGTCGAGTCGTAGGCGGGAAAAGGGGCAGGGGGAGTACATTTTTCGTTGATGCGAATGAGTTTCCTCTTTATTTTCAATATTCATTCCTTTTGTTGCAGCAAAGTTACTATCAAGCAAACGGCCTCTTTACACTTTTACGAACATTCGCGTTGCTCAGCTGCCCTCAGCATATTGAATCAATAAATAACGTTAATTGTAGATAGATAAATATGCAACTAGACTAATTATACTTCTGTGGTAAAATATAGGCCTGTACGTTTTGTAGGCCCGTCGTAAGAAACGCGCGCTCTGCCTTTTCTTTTCCTTTTAATAGTAATTTTATTACATTTCATTATTTTTCTATAGTACGCATTTAAAATTTTCTCATTTACAAGCCATTTTCTTTCACTGTCACAGTTCGTAAAGAATATTTGAGTTTTTGTTCAGTCTTTTTTTATGTTCTTGTGCGAGCACGAATTGGCTTTTGAGTACTTTCATAAGTATATATAGGCACTCAGAAATGGATATTTCATTTTGTTTATAAATGTTTCAGTTCTTTAAAGGTATCATCCATAGACGTACTATTGTATAACATTTTATTTTATATAAAAACATGTTTATGTGAGTACATCACAATATAAAAATTAAGTAATCCACACAAATAGATTGTGTTCTTATCATAAATTATTTTTGTAAAAAGATATTTTTGTGCATTTAAAACATCCATTTCTGAAAAAGTTTATAAAATGCAAGTAAGGTTCCTATTTTAATAGGAAGCACTAGTTACAAAGAACAATTCCAGCAAGTGATAATTTAACATCGAATACTTGCGAACCGTGTCAGTTAAGAAAAACTTTGATTTCTGTTACGTCGAAATAGTTATCGCTATGATTTATGTATATGAGAATGCAAGCAATGGCACTCTGTGTTTGTCAAAAAAGTCTTTTTAGGCACGAGTATACATAATTGAGTACCGCTCGGATGTATATATGTGATGCATCAATTTATTTAATGCTAATCGGGAATAAGTTTTTCTTATTTTCTTATTCGTCATTGCCCTTAGACCCTTGCCACTGTCAATATTTACAAATTCCTCTTTTGAGTTTAAAAACATTCAATAAAATACAAAGAGTTAAAAAGGTAAAAATGCATTAATCACGTTATTATTTTATAATTACGTTACAATGTTCATTATTCGATTGAATGGTGAAGAAATATTTTATTGTGCATCTGCTGCTGTTGTTCCTCTTCGGATATGCATTAGCCAATCGGCATTCAATTGCTTTAAGAATATAATCTCTCATTTTTCACTGGTGCAATTATTGAAAAAAATGAACAGAAAAATATTATATCGAATTAAACTTGTATTTTGTTTGTATAAATTATATGAAAATATAAAGTATGTAAATACTTGGGTATAAATTTACATAAATCATTATATATAGTTAGATTTTCATTGTTTAAGTAAAATCGTTTTGAATAAATTTACAAATAATAAATGACAAATAGAAATTGATGAAAAATTAAATATACATCAGTATGCATATGCGTATGCTTGTAAATATACCGATAGTAAGTTAAAAAATAACGATCTACTTGAGATAATTATAATGTTATGTAATTACACTAATTTTTCCCAAGTATATATACAAATAAATGTTATATAATTACAAATTTTCTCGTGACCGTGTCCTTAGGTCAGAATTCGTGTAAAAACGCAACGTTGCGTCGAATAAGGATTATTCGTGATAGTAATTAATACAGATCTTTCTCATGCGTAAAAACTACACCTTATATGTATACGAATTAGAAAAAATTGTGCGCGATTATTTGTTAATAATACTCAATTCTTCGCTGGTCTGGTTTCTTCTTCTTTCATTTATGATACATTACTATTTTACAACGAAACCAAACTTTGTCAAACTCAAATCTACATACGCTCTTTCATACACTCAAGCGGCCTACCTTTTTTACATCCATACTCGATGATCGACGATAATAACGATACTATTTTTCTAAAAACAATTGTTTTTTTTTAATCCAATGAGATCATAATACTAGACGACTAACTTTATGGAGGAAAAAGTACATTATACATTACAACGGAATTTTTTCGGCCAAGATGCTTCAAATATATTTTTAAAAAGCGAAGCAGCTTAACAGTACGTATCATAACTTTTAAGGCCGTTTAACTTTTTCTTTCCCCTTTATGTCTCTTTATTTTTTCCTAGATGCGAATTCCATGCATGAGACATCAAAGTTTTAAATTTCATAATAATATTATATCGCTCTGCTCATATTTCTTTCTTTCATTTTTTGTAAAAAAATAAACGCGCTTACAAAAAAGAAATAATAATGTAAAAAGAAAATGTTTTCTTCATCGATATAGATAGACCTTCCTCCATTATGGCTCTGGATGGAATCGATATCATGAAACTTCTTAAATATGGCAGTTTGTAGCTTCCGTACAAATAAGTCTTTCAGTTTACAAAGCTATCGATGTGATGTCGGTAAATAAAGCGTCAAAATCTTATACATTTATACATTTGTTCTTCAAGAATTTGTTCATAACAGAACATCATAATTGTTCTTGATCCAGTGGCTATTTAGTTCATCGAGGAATTTCCTAATCCTCTATACCTTCCAAAACTTCGATAATTGAAAAAATATCGAAACTGGAAAGTTGAAACTGGGAAGTTGAAACTTCTTAATATTTTTATAAAACTGGTTCACGTCATTGGGCACTTGTACTAAACTGCAATAACACCACGTTTTCGTTACAAACGATTGTATCATAAACAAATAAACAGTAATTGTAAAGAAAACGTCACACTTTAATGTTTTTTGTGCTTATGCATAAATTAGCATTTTGACTATCTAGTTTATTTGCGAGCAAGTCAATTCTGTTCAATGTCAATTTCAATGCTCCTCTGTCATGCCAGCACAAAATAGAGAGAAAACGATTTGAGCGAAAGCTTTTTCGTGCAGGATGCTCAAAAAGGAAAGCAAAGCCATTTTCGTCGTTTGTCCCATTGCTCTCGTTCTCGTACTCTGGATTGCGAACTGTCATTTTATTGAACGAACGGTCCACGTATATGCAGTCTATCCGGTTTGTGGGGATGGCACGTGCTTTATAGGAATTCACTCTTAGCATTCAAACTCGGATGCAGTTATGGCGTTCAAGTCTTTCATGAGTCCTTCTAGATTCGCCATCTCCTGGTTCAGCTCTTCAGTACTGTACGACGGCTGTGGAAAAAAAGGGGTCACGCAAAATGTTATTGCTAAAGCGATTCACTTTTTATGTTAGGTAATTAGTTATTATTGAGGAAATTGCATTCCGAGGATATAATATACTGATATTTATCTCTTTAGACAATTAATAAAATGTTCACTATTTTAATGAAGATTTGAAAAATATCTAAAGATTAATAAAACAAGAGCTTCCAACATTAAATGAAAGTTAAATTAATAGAATATCTTAAGAATAAAATTCATTCAGTCTACTCGTCTATAATAGTATGTAAATTCAGCATAATATATCCTTAGAAGAGAAAAATGAAATACAAAAACACATACGTATTCGTCTTGCGAATAAAAACATTGTTAAAGAAAGCTTAAAAAATGAACCTTGTAATCATCATTTACCTTTAATCGTTCAATTTCTTCTGGAGTATGATTTGCATTTGTCACGGAAGCAAGCCTATTCTTTATCAGTTGACTTGGACCTGAAGCCTTTTTGTAAGGACTCCCAGAAATCGTGGGTCTGACTGTTACTTGAGAAACTAAAAAAATTAATCATGTTATGATTTGCGTAATGATACTTTGCACATTCTCAAAAGAAAATTCACAAAAGTAATATTGTTGCTTTCTTAGCGACCACGAAGAAAAAATAAAAAACATAAATTCATCCTTTAATTTAAATGAAATTTTAAAATAATTAAAAAGTTTCGTTATAAAGGTACAGTAACTAACTTCTAAAATAATAGTAATAAGACGGTAACTACCATGTTTCTGTTGGGCAGGTGTTGACGGTGCCGATTGTGGAGGCGGTGCAGGTACACTAAAGCTCTTCAGTGGATGACCCTGAAGTCTCTTTGTCCCACCGTTGCTTTCGGAAGTGGCTGTACAGTTATTTGCAGCCTGACCGTTTTCTCCATAGGGGCTCGGAGCGTACTGTGAAGTCGCATTATACGACTGTGGGCCTCCTGAGCTGTAAAGCTATAAAAACGAGTCTCTATTAACAAAGGCTATATATACTCAGGGTACTAATAATGCCTATTTTTGATATACAAGTGCTACTATTCATCGACTAAAAGAATAACGTAAGCCTCGATGTAACAATTTTCATAAAAATTTTAATTCTTTTGAAATGCTCACCTGAGGCTGAAGTGGTTCGTATGTGCTAGTTAAATTGCATGAATCTGGGCTTGATTCTGGTGTTGGCTCCAACGTTATATGCGCTCGGCTCAAGCTATATTGAGCCACCGTTCGTGGATAATTTGGTCGTATGGATGGCACATCTGAGCATGAGCTGTGAATCGTTTGTTGTGACATGCTAGTGTTGACAATTGGTGTTGCTGTAGCTATGGCTAAAAATACAAGTTGCATAATTAGAAAAAATTTAAATTTTAAAGATAACAGCATTTATTAAGCAATAAAGATTGTGTAGTTTTAAAGTGATATTAAGGGTAATGATAATTAAATTAAAATTTGAATAATTATGTGAAGATTTGATGACTTAGGTACCTTACAACTTATTTTACAGCTGAAGCTTTATGATAGGATCAGGTTAACTACTTACGCTGATGTAATGGTGCACTGTCAACTGGAAGTGTAATGAGTTTAGGTTTATGGCTCCCTCGACTGTGTTGCCTGCTCAATGTAGAGCATTTCTCTTCATTGTTGCCTAGTGTTTGGTAAATGAAGAAACCAAGGATTGAAAATTAAGAAAATAATGTAAAAAATTAACAAAAATTACTCAAATCAATTAATTTGAAAAAACAAAACCATGTATGTTGTATGGATGTTGTACATGATGGTAATGTGGATTGTCATTTTAAGCTAGACCAAAACTGAATCTTTACAAAATATATATTATTATCAATCTATTGGATTTGGTACGTTTGTATCAACTCATACATGCATTATTTATTCAGTTATGGCATCGCTTAAAAATTTATATTCTTTATTAGTACATACCCATATAACTTGGAATATAAGTACGTTTATCCAATGAACTGGAATTCCCATGAACATTTTCCTGATTGTATTCAGAGTTTCCTGATCTAGGTAAAGTATTGCTCGTTGCTGCACTTGTCGACGCTTCACCATTTCCTAAAGTTTTTTCTAAAGCTTTCAATTCCATTTGATCATGATGAATCCATAGATCAGGTGGCTTAATATTTGTTTTTATGTTTGTATCTTTTAGGTATCTAAAAATTTACACAGCAATAATACGTTAAGAAAGTCAAAATAGAACAACAAATTAAAATATTGATAAATAATATTTTCTTACCCTTTCTTTCCCTCTGGCGAATCTGGGCTACGTCGACAGCAAACGAAGACGATAATGACAGACACACCAGTTAGAACCAAAATAAAGCATCCGACTATTATATAAATTAGCATAAATGATAATCCGCGATTGCCTGAAATTAAAAAAAGTATTTTAATGTTTTACATTACTATAGAAATATATTCTATTTGGGAGTATGTGTTTGAATAAGTAAAACATGTCCTTTTTCCCCGTACCTTCTAAAGTTTTATATGATACAGTTGTAGAGAAAGGTCCATTGCCTTTACTATTTCGTGCTTGAATCTTAAAATAGTAAGTAGTACTAGACTGTAATTCGGTTGACAAAATATATTCGGTCTTATCGCCAACGATTGCTTCGGCTTTCCAATCTCTGTCGTTTTTCGTGTTATCCGTAGTGAACGAAATAATGTATCCATTTATATCGCCATTTGGTTGTTTAGGCGGCAGCCAGCGTAATAGTACTGATTTCGGGTATTCATCAATGCTTTGTACAGTTAAGTCTCGTGGTGATGATGTCGGTTTGGCCTCCATCGTCTTGTTTAAAACTACCATACTCCATGGTGATTCTCGTCGACCCTAAACATAATTTTTTTTATATTTTTAATATGTACAATTTTTTAATATTTTCCTTTCTTTCGAATTTCTACGTTAACTAAATATCATTTTCATTAGGATAGAAATGTAATTACGTAAATCTCGGAAAATTATGTAATCTATTTTAATGTAAAATTGAACATACCTTGACAATTTTTACAGTGAATTCATATTCCGTATTTGGTTTCAAGTCGTGAATCATACAATTTAAATCCGTAGCGTTATAATACTTGTATCTTTGATTATTACTGCGGTGATACGACGTATAACGTACTATATAATAACGATTATCCGTTATATACTGCAATTTAAAAATAAATTTAGTATAAAAATCGATGAGTATACATTGAATGAAAAAAGGATTCAAAAGATTCTAAAAATACCTGATTCTTGGAAAGTGAGTTATCTGTCCAATACAGTACTACAGTACTCGCTGAGAAGACAATAGCTTTTAAGCCGACCGGAGGTGTCAATGGTGCAGCGCTTTCTTGGGCCGACCTTTCGATCGTTTTTACATTTTCATAGGCATATTCACCTTCGCCAGCTTCATTTTTTGCTCGCAACGTAATCACGTAATCGGAATTCGGGTCTATCATAAACAGATATTCACATTATTTACGAAAAAATTTATAAAAAAAAAGTTTAGAAAAATATAATAGTTGATAATAAATTTACCTAAATTGTCAATAGAATACTCTCGTTGTTTGCCGTCCAAAACTTTATTGTACTCATCAGGAATTCCTTTACCCCAAGTAAGAACGTAACCTCTGACTTTGATACTTGGATCTTTTGGAGGTCCCCACCATACTAGTATTGAATCTGACATCGCTTTGGCTAGAAGATGGAAAATAAACATTCGTTCTAAATCTGTTTCTTAAACATTAATTAATAGAAAATCCGTAATGTGTATTGTTCAAACATCGTTCTTGCTTGTTTTTGTTTATTTTTATAGGTAAATATAGTATGTAGTTCAACGAGAAAAATTTGGCATAAGAAAAGCATATACTCACTTCCCAGATTCGTAGGTGCACCGGGAACTTCGCTCTCGGTCAAATCGTTCTCGTAAGTTTCAATGTCCACCCATTCGGAATAAGGTCCAGTTCCATTCACGTTAAAGGCACAAACTCGCACTTGATAGCTAACGTTTTTCTCCAGCTTGTTGAGAATGTACATACGCTGATTGCCATCCGTAGTTTTCAAGACTGGATGAGATCGTCGATCCGTGGGTCTATAGCGGATCCTGTAGCCGGTAATAATGCCATTTTGACCCTCGGCTGGTGGCTCCCATCGTATTATGACACTCTAAAAGTGGAAATTCCATATATATTGAATTAATTCGGCCGAATATAGTTTACAGCCAATGTAATTAGGATAGACTGGTAAAATTTCAAAATTCATCATCCCTTTAATTGTATATTTATAAAGTTCGAATTAGCGAAAAACGTTGATGGTCGAATAGGAAGCAAGGGTATAAGAAGGTGTGTTTACCGAGGAGCTAGCGGCTTCTACGGTGACATTGGGTGGATTCTTAGGCGCGGAGCCATAAGTCCTGACCCTGATCTCGCCTGTCGAGGCACCAGGTCCATTGTCGTTGACAGCCTGCACCCAGACGTTGTACTCCTTGTAAGGCACGAGGCCAACCAGCTCGTACGTTGTGCTTGTCGTATTCTTCTTCGTCTCCTCGTTGTCTCCCTGCCGAGAATGCGTGTTTAATTCGTTATATCGATCGATCATTCCCGCGTATGCGCGCGCGCGCGCGTCTCTCGTTTGTACCGAGAGAGAGATCGACTTTTGTAATTTATAAGGATTTACGTACCTCGGCATACGTGATGAGGTAACTGGAAATCCGACCATTAATCACCGACGGCTCGTCCCAAACCAGTGCTATACTCTCGTTGCTTGTAGGCCACCCCCTCAGGTTTAGCGGCTGACTCGGTACGTTCGGCTGGAAAACCATTTATTTATTTTTTTTTATTTTATCAATTAAGTGTTATTAGCCCTATTAGGTTTTCTTTTTTCTCTTCAATGAGATTATCCGATTAGCTGGAAGATTATTCAGATTTCATTGCAAATGCTCACTAAATTATAGCCAGCGTCATTCTTGAAACATAAGGGTTTCCTATACACGATTGAACATTTTAGAATATAATACGTAAAATGATTCGCAGCGAAGATAAATAAAATATTATGAAAAATAGCTATGCAGCTATTTCGTAACGATAAAGCGTTTAAAGGCCCATATCACTTGAAATAATTGTATTTCAAGATACACTGCAATACACGAAATCGGCTTAATACGAGAGTCTCGCATTGCAGTGGTTAATCAAAGTTATAGGAGTGTATAGGGATTATCGGTATATAATGTATATGTATATATGCTCACGTACCTCAGATTCAGTGGTCAGCTGTAACACCTTGCTCGAGGCACTAAGTACATTGGAGACATTGGCAACTGCGCGAAATAGATACGTAGTACCGGGCTGCAGGCCGCTAATCGTCGCCGTTGTTTCCTTATGGGGCGTTCGCTCGATTCGCTCCCTGCAAAATCGACACACAATATTCTAATCTTCTATATAGCTATCGCAATTGGAAATGACAATACACCTGTGTGTGTGTATATATATATATAGACGACAATTTTGACTCTCTCTTTCTCTCTCACGGGATAGGGAAAGAGAGAGAGAGAGAGAGAGAGAGAGCTATTGTTTTAATCGCAGGACATTGCACACTCGAGATCGATTCGAGGGCGCCAAAGTACAGTTACAATGGAAACTCGATCCCTAAGTTTCTATTTTGTATAACGTTACACTGGTGAACATTTCGAGCGCGATTCACAACTTTCAATCCTATTTCGTTCCAAATGATCTCGCAACCGATTATTATTATTGTCATATTTCCCAAATAATTCAGAATTATTGTGAAAATTCTTTGGACAAACGCAAATGTAGGAACATGACCAACCTCTCGAATCCCTCTTGCTTGTAATAGATGAGATAGTTGGAGACCTCGCCGTTGGCTGTGATCTCGGGCTCCTGCCATCTGAGCGCGACGAATCTGCTGTTGACCAATCCTATGCTGAGATTGCGCGGCGCCGAGGACAGACTGGCGACTTCGCTGAAGCTCAGTCCGTCGAGTGTGTCTGTAACAGCGGGATCGTAGGGAGGATCGTAGGGAGATGAGTTAATCGGTGGTAGACGAGCGAATGGGCTGCCCAGCAAATCGGCTGGATCGTCGGATGGACTGATCGAGAGAGGCGGATTCGGCGTGTAAGCCGAGGACGTGTGACCGAGCAATGTACTCGGGTGCTGCCACGTGCTGTTCGACAGCAGACGGTGAGACAGTTTTTTTTTCGAGACCGACTTGCTGGTTGCCGTTGCCTTGTTTTTACCGCCCTTTCGCTCTTTCTCTGATTGTTTTACGTTAACATGCGAGACGATTATCAACGACACGTGGGAATAGTTTTTTTTTTAGTTGCAGGCAGGATGAGGTGTGGTGGGAGGAAAATGGTAAAATAAACATAATCGAAATTAAAAATTGTAATAAAAATCATAATTGAATTATTGTTTTCTCAAAAATAGTTTTCTTTTGTTACTTAATTAATAAACAACATTTATTATTAAGAAAATTCTTGATTCAATTGGCTAAAACTTTGAACAAATGTTCATGTTTGTTGCAATGCCAGCAACTATTCACAGTGAAATATTGATTATAACTGAAAAGTAAACTAAATATATTTATAATTATTATGATTCTTTATTATGCTTCATTTAGAGTGTAGAAAAGAATTTTAAAAGCTAAGTAAATCTTTGAGAAAACAATAGAATAAAAGAACATAATTAAAGTATAAAAATAAGAAATAATGTATATTCATAAAAGAATACTGCTTTTGAAATTAATAGCGAGCATTAAAAATTAAATAGAACAAAATACTATAATATCCTCGATAATTAATAAAGTCTTTAATGATCGTAATGTGCGCTGAATTAATTTGCGTAAAAATTTAATTCGTAATCTATGCAAGGGTATACCCCACTTTATTTATAATTACTATTTTTAACAATAAAAATAATTGAATTTCAGTATAATTGAATATAAATTACTGACACTCATTCAGTGAGTTTATCTTTTGAAATAAAAACAATTATAATAAATTATATGTAATCGTCGAAAAAAATTAAATAATGGTAATAAAGTTCGACATCAATAATGGGATAAATTACACAATGGAACAAAGTAACATTGATAGATACGAATAAAACAATGTATAAATCGACACGATACTTTACACATCTAACCAGATACAAATCACAGTATATTTCACAAAAAAAAAACACTCATCTAAATAACATAAATAACTATAATGAAATATCTCACGCATTTTTAATCCGATTTTACACATATAAAACACATTCAGAAATACCAACAACATTTTATGCTAATCTATGTTCCATCGATTCGCGCGTCTACATACCCAACGAAAAGAGAGAAAAAAAAGAAGAAAAAAAGAGTAATACACAACTATTCGCGATTACGGCGACAGGCAATCGACATAATAATCGCAAACAATCATCTACAACACTTTTTTTCATTCCACATTACAATATACTTTTACCCTATACACACACTACTCGCGAGCTCGTATACATATCGATGAAAACATTACACGCGCAGCGCATTAACAAATTAACTCTGGAAATCGAAATAAATAAATCTCTGTCGCGCGACACGCTACAGTGACGCTCGAGCCTGCTAAACTATCAACAACATCGACTATAGAGAGAGAGAGAGAGAGAGAGAGAGAGATAGAGAGAGAGAGAGAAGGAAGGGTATATATATGTATATACTCACTCGGTTGATGAACGGTGAGACGAGCCGAAGCCTGCACGCTACCGGCCGGATTCGTGCCCATGCACTGAAAGATCCCCGCGTCTATGTTGAGCAGGCCGTTTATCCTGAGATTGTATCTGCAAGCAGAGAGAGAGAGAGAGCATTATAGCGCGACGCCGTTGTACAAACTGTCTCTTTCTCTCTATGTGTGTGCGTGGATCTCGCGCGAGCTTGGAAAACGAGTAAAAGTGGCGCAAGGCTGCGCACACGCTGCAGTTCTATATATACGAGAGCAAAATATACCAGTCAATTGAATCTCGCTCTCTGGCGGTTCCTTTGGGAATTCATATCTACACACCTTGACTCAGCGTGTGAGGTTATGCGTACGTGGGTGGTTTGAGAAAGGGGGAGAGGAATGACCGAGTTCGATCGATTGGGATTTCGAAGTAGATGATTTTTCAAGACGAATTTTTAAAATGACGATTATTCGAGAAGGTTTCGTGTATAAGCGGAGTGGAATATATTGAAAACGGAGGGGAACGGAGATGTAAGTAAAAAACGCTTTTAGGTATGGAGCGATGCGAGTCGCTCGAGTGGAATCCAGAGTTTTACACTTGAGCGGACGTGAAAAGGGTCTAATTAATGCACCCTAATTTATCGGCGACCCTATGTATAACATCTTATCAGAGATATATACATATTGATAATATGGAATCAAATAGCGCATGTTTACTAAGTGTAATGACTTTTAAAGTAGAGTTGATTCTCAGCCGAATCGCGATTCAATTTAACATTGAATTATTAATTATTAATTTATTATAGACTATAAAGCTGCGGATTTGAAATTTATAAATGGCGCATTCACTCTTTTAGAATTTATGGACTAGGGTTAAATTGGTTTTTAGTTCGCTACGACGCCATAAAATTGAGATACGTCCATTTACATGCGGATTTTTATCTTAGCATTTTATTGCGAGAAATGCTATCGTTGTTAAACCGTGCGCACAAATCGCCATTCTCTTATTTTCAGTAGCAGATATTTTTTTTACGAACACACTCGGCAAGACAAATATGACTTATTTTACTAGATGTAAAATTTTAATCTGATATGTATCCGCGTTATGCATAATGAAGTATTTTATGTAACGATCAAAGATTGAGAATAAATCGCACGAACAAAAAGTCGTGTTAGGATAGTTGAACGAGGACTAAATTAACTCGAATAGTACTAAATAATAAATTATCGTTGACTTTAGCGATACAAGATTATGCCCTTTAAAATTCATTCGTTTATAATTCATTGTATAAAAAACTACGAACCATTCGTAAAACTACTTTGCGATAACGGTGTTGTAGATAATGAATGTATAGGACACGGAGAGCCTTTGTGAGCCGGTCTTTACAATAATGTATATCAACGCGCTTTGAAACTTTTAATTAGACCGACTAGCATAGATGGACACAATGGATATCCGTCGACATTGTGAACGAGCCATTGTAACGTTTAGAGGTATTCTTCGATTCTCAAAAAAAATGGCAAAAAATACAAAAATTACTGTCTCTGTAAATACGCGAATATTGCATAGCCTAAAAAAAGTAACACACATTTACGAATCAAAAGTTTAACAGGAAAAACTTTCAACACTAAATTGCACGTCCACCTTTCTAAATTCGTATTCACAGCTCGTTAAAAATCCCTTCCCCCCGAAAGGAACTCCACTATTGCGCCTATATCAAAAAAGCTCCCACGGCGAAGAAATAAAGAAGGCACGCATAGCATTGCAGACTCACCCATTGATGAGTTGCCAGTAGTCGTTGAGGGTGATCCTCTCGCCGTTCTTCAGCCAAGTTATCGCGGGCTGAGGCTTGCCGTAGATCTCGCACTCGAATTCCAGATCCTGGTGCTCGCTCGCCTCCTTGTCCTGCGGTCGCTTTGTGAAGCGGGGCGGCACTGCGGCAAAAGGCCCGTCGGATTAATGAAATTCCGAGGATGTATAAGTACGCGCGCGAGGCGAATTATTTGGGTGGGACGATAGAGGCTGGGTATACCAATTCGATGATTGGATACAGGGAGATTTGCGTACCTTGAACGACGACTTCGGCTACGGCGTCGAAGGTGTCGATCTCGTTCTTGGCGCGGCACTGATACGAGCCGTTGTCCTCCTCCACCACGTCTTTGATTACGAGGCTCGATGCTGCGATCGTTTGGTATCTGCGAATCACGTAGGAATAAATGTTTATGTAATACATGAATTTACGGAACGTTGACAAATTCTCCGAGAAGTACGTGTGCGGATTGAAAAGACAGGAAGGGTCGTCGAACTAAATTGCGGAAGGTTCAACGGAAGAGATGTCCTCTCGTTTAAAAAAAGAAAAAAATTATTTGAAACAAAGTGTCAAAATGAGAATTCTTCTGAGTTTTAATTAAATGTATTCTTATTGCAATTTGGTTTGGAATCCCTCTGACGTAAAGAGAACCTTGTCCTCGCAAAGTTTAACTAAAAGATAATGAAATTCCTGACTATGCACACTGAAATATATTAAATTTAAGTCCGAAGTTTTTGGCTATTCCTAAAACAATGAGAATACCTTGAAATTCAAAAAGGCATATTTTCATTATGACACTTTATTCAAGACTATGTATAACTTCGTCTTAAATGTAAAACGGACCTTTTTGCCGCGCGAGCGTTTAATTTAAAATCTTATCCGCTGTTCGATCAACCCTTCGCTTCCTCGTGACAAAAAAAAAATGAAGAAACCAAGCAGGGTTAGCCGCACTTTCCTATCTGGATGTTCTCCTACTAGATTAACGATCAACTCCAGCGAGCAAAGTGGGTAAGGTAATATACACATAGATAGTAGGTCTGAAGTAAGCGTTATGCACAAGCAGTACTCGTCTGGCTCTCATGGCAAGTGCCGATCGAATTACCTGGAGTCCAAGGAGGCCAAGTCTATGGACGTCCCGTCCTTCAGCCAGAAGACGTCGGGCTTCGGGCTCCCGTTCGCCGCGCACTCCAGTGTGATAGTCGACTTCTCGCTGGCGACCTGATTGAAGGGCTTCGCCACGAAGACCGGAGCGCTCTTGCCTTCGCCTTAGCGTCGATTTTTCCCCAATTAGAAAGAAGAAGAAGAAGAGCGATGAGACGAGGCTATGAGGGATGGCTGTTTTGAGAGAAGGAAGGGAGGAAAGGGGATGAGAGGTAATTGATGGGGTGCGAGATGGTGTATATCGGCTCGCGATACGTCAGACTTGTCAAAACAGTCACTCCGCTTGGACGTGAATTCGCCCTAACCGGGCTTAAGCGCCGCGGATACTTTAGCCGATCGCGTCTCCCCATCCCCGTGCTTCGCTGCGCGCTCTCGATAAGTGAATCGAAAATTACTCGCTTCTATATATATATACCGTAGCCGTTTTAATTAGACAGGGCTGAAATTTTTAAACTTTCATCCGGGACAGCCATGTTCCCGGCCATTTTTCATTATGGGCGTTCATCTAATTACTCTGCAAGTAATTTCTTCGATCGAATTTTAAAGCTTCTTTTATTGATACGCAGCTTAAATCGTATAGTACAATGTAGAGAAAGATAGTTCCGCACTCGTTTCAATTTGTTAATTTAAAAAGAAAATGTGGAGCATCCACTATATATGATAAAAGAAACGAAAATAGAACAGGTGTATATATGAAGCGAATACAATTACCACGAATAAAAAAATTCTATGTCTGAAGTGCAAAAGTCGAGGCGAAAGAGAGGCAAAGTTTATTATAAACAAGACGATCCGCGTACACACACGAGTTCGCGCGCACCAGTATAGTTAAGCTCCAAGTTGGCCGTTCGCGTGTATTATATACGGTCAACTTTAGCCGCGGGCGGGCTTCTCCTCTCCGCAACTTTACCCGGAAAACGAATTCTAGCGAGGAGGGTCGAGAATTTTCGTTAAACCAAAAGTTTCCCTCCCGCTGTAAATAAGCTCTCAACAACCGCATTAAGCACTCAATATACATATATCTATACGCATATATGCATTATCTCCCCTCGAAAAAGTCATAAACATTTCGCGCGCGAGTATCGATAAAAGCTCTACGTGAGTGAGCGAGAGAGAGAGATCGATGAATAAAAATGAAAGTAGAGCTTTTATCCGGCGGCTGATTTATTGCCCGAGATATGCGCCGAGAGTTGAGGACGTAAAAGAGAGAGAGAGAAAGAGAGAGACTCACCGATGTCACTGGTCTGGAGCGCGAGCTGAGCTTTGTTGCTCAGTCTGTACTGGCCGTAGCCGCTCGCATGGCACCTGTACGAGCCGACATCTTGGGGCAGCACCTCGTCTATCTCCAGAGCTCCTAAGCGCGACGTACAAATATATATATTATGTCTTGTCAATTCATGAATTTATATATACATACACTCCAAGAAAAGAATAATGCCTATATACATTCTTTTCCCGTTGATTATATATAAATAAGTCGATAACAATATATATATATATATAGGCCCCATTAGCTGAAATTCTCATCTTGGCTCCGCAACAAGAGCTTTCAATAGCTTCGAGCTGCGCACGACATTTTAACTATGTAAAAAATGTAAACGCGGTGTCGCCCGGGCGAAGATGAAAATTCTAATGAAGAGGGTTATATATACATATAGGTACACGGTATAGCGGAGAGATGAGCGGCAGCTTGCGCACACTGTTAGGTATACAGCAGCAGCAGCTTATCGCTCCGCTATACGCGTCCGGTCGGCGTGTTATTTCATGAAAATGAGATTTGCTATGGTGTTTACCGGAGGGCAGTATAGTCATACGGCTCTCGTCGATCAAGAGTGGCTGCTCGTCCTTAAGCCACTGTATGTTCACCAGCTCGTCGCTCGCCAATTTGCAGCTCAGATAGGCTATTTGGCCGGGATAGACCATTGTGTCCTGGGGCTCGCGGTCGAACCCTGGCAAGCCTTCAACAGAGACAAGTTTAATTTTTTTTTTTTTGTTTTTCAACGCGATGAGAACTCGCTTAATTGCAGTGGTGTGGTCTTTTTGTTGCTTCCAATGAGTGCGCGCACTTCGTAGGAAAGGCCTGTAACTTTTGTAATTGCACTTTTTTTTTATTTTCGTTATATAGGTTTGTTATAGCGGCTGGGTGAGGTTTTAAGGGCTATTCCGGCAATGGGACGATGCGAAAAAAGTTAATTGGGAGTTTGTGTCTAGTGTAAAAGTTTTGGGAAAAGTGAGTCAGTGGTGATTCACGATAACGATCTATGTATACCTACATTTCGCGAGAAACATAATACTTCCTTTAAGGGATATTAGGTTCGCGTAAAAAAAAAGAGTCATTCACTTCTAGGACTATAGTCATGAATCATGTAGGGCTGTAGTGCGTTTAATAGGTGTACATATCGTATTGTTTAGGGCCCTGACAAATGCAAAAGTTACGGCTGGACACATATCCGCGTGTAAGTATATATAGCGATCATCGGAAGCCGGACAAAAAGAAAATAGGTAATCGTCGCGCTTCGGAGCGTTTCGAATCCCTTATCGCGCGATAGATACTTACTGGCGAGTTTAACTACGGCGGTCCTAGAAGCGATCGCCCCTACGTTCTCGATCGAAGCGAGACACTGATAATTCCCAGTCGACTCCTGATTCGCTGAGCTGATGTACAGCGATCCATTCGGCAGCTGACTCCTATATAAACGAAACAGAAAGAGCGACGAGTCGTTAAAAATCTATAAATATATGTCCAACGATGATATATTATATTCAGCCTTTCGTATATATATTTGTATTCGGTTAGCGCTTGTTCCGTCACTCTGTCTTCTTTTTTTTCTCTTTTTTTTTTCATTATTCAATCCGATGGATTATACGCGCTTTATCGATGGCGATATTGCGCGCGAAATATATCGCTGATTTTCTCGGATTTATACGCGCGGCGAGGAAAAAGTATGCGCACGGGCAAATACACATATAAGCCGCGCTCGGTTTATCGAGGCGATACGGCGATTTGTTGTTGAATCGGCATTTATTTTTCCGAGTGCAGTGCCGCACTGCCAGAGCGCGTATGGGCTTATCGGTTCGCGCGTTGCGTTGCGATGAAGGCCTGATTCCAATTATGTGCAAATTGCGCGCGCGACACGGCTTTTATAAATAAACAACGCTGTTATTGGCATTTAATAAAAGCCGTGCGGCCCGTTAAAGCCGTCCCCCACCCACTTGGAAAACAGCAATCGCTCGGCTTGTAATTATTGAATGGCTATGTATGTACCTATGTAAGAGTAAGCGTTAATAAAAATTGCGCGCGTTCTTTTTTTTTTATGCCGCGTCTCTCCTGTAAGTAAGCGAAGATTCCGAAGAGCTATAGTCTTTTTGATTCCCCAAGGAAAACAAGCGGATTAACGGATACTAATTAACTTTCTCGTTCTATAGCTGCATCTCGGGTATACAACTGGCGGCTATTTACTTTGTAACGATTGTTTGCTTCCATCCTCGAGTGAATTTCTAATCTGCGCTTGATATACTTCAAATAATAAACCGTTAGAGCACTCGTGTACCTTCGAAATTCCGACTGTGAAAGTATTAAAATATGATTACATTTTATCTTGGCATATAAAAACTTCAAATCTATATACAACTTTTAATATGCCTATCCGCAATAAAAGCCTTTATGAATTCAGGATTTAATGAAACTTTTGAAAATAATCAAGTCCTGCCTTAATTTCAAACACTGTAAACATGCAATCGCAAATATTTTACATTAATAAATTCGTTCGATAAAACAATGTGCATTGATTGGCGAAAATTGATTGATTATATATAAAATAGTGTAATTAATATACGCGTTATCTCAGCAAAAAAGTTTATTATTATTTATTGTTTTATTAAATTGTTGATTTTAATTTCTCAAAACTCGATTGCTTCTATTTATGAATTAAAAAAATTTATTATACAGAAATTTTCGAAACAATTTCACCAATCGCAACGAAACGCAACAAACAAATAGCTCGACAAGGATTATCAGTCGATGCAAAGACACACGCAAAAGCAGGTATAAATTCTCGAGAAAACGAGAGCCTATATAATAAGAGAAATCTCGGACAAAAAAAAGTCATCGAAATGAACGCCTGACAAAAACTTTGCATCGCGTGCACCACGTGCGCACGACACCATAATATATCGGCAGCGAGAGTCATGCGTCGGAACGACGACGTCCTGCCATGCCCCATCACCGAGAGAAACAGAGAGAGCAGACACTAAGGCGTTTATCTTGCGAAAGAGCATTAAGAGATTTCCAACGGGCGCACATGTACACACACACACACACACACAGACACACGAGAGAGAGAGAGAGAGAGAGATAGATAGATAGAGAGGCGCAGTTGCGAAGATAAGCCGATAAGCGATAAGAGTCCCACGGGGGAAGAGGGAGAGAGAGAGAGAGAGACGAGAGGAGGGGAGAAATGGAAGTCGAGTGGTCCGCATGCTGCAACAGCATATATATATATAGATAAACACTCGAGGAGCCTTGGCGCGTATATACTCGTTGACGGCTTTTCCTTTACGACGCGTCTCCCCGCGATGCGAACAAAACGATATTGAATTGACGCGCGCCACGCGGACGGGGATGGGTAGGGGGGGAGAAGAGGAGAGTGAAAGATATAGAAATTTTATTTTCCTTCCGTTTGTAATAAGGGTGATGCGCGGTGGCGGGAGGTATAGGTGACTCTCGCGTGTATTTCGTCGAGTGGATATACGCGACGAGTGCATGGTCGTGTATATTGACTTTGCGTTCGACTGTCGATTCTGTCGATGAAAATGCCGGTAGACATATATAAAAGGTATTTCGTCAAGCTTGCTTGTTTAGGTATTGTATTTGTACACGAGCGAGGCGAGGAAAGATGTTGTGGCTCTTTGTGAAGAACTGTTGACGACCGGAAGGAAGTGGCCGCAACTACTTAATTTTAATCGTGAATTTCATTTTCACGAGAACAATAGAAGAGAGATGCAGACTCGTTTGAAAAAACACAGTCTTGATGAGTGTATAATTTAAGCATTTGGCTGTAGTCTAATAGAATAAATAGTTTTGGATTCCAAGTAGACTGGTAATACTCGACTACAACATATATATATGCATACACGTCTCTTGGATAATTAGCGTTCTATTCATGCTTTCGTATAGAGCTCGATGTTTCTACGAACTCATTATACCTTTAAGCCAGTGTGCGATGCAAATTGAAATCACAAGTAGAATGCAACATTTAACGGCTTAATCGATACTCGTATATGAATTCAGATATAATGCAAGTATAAAAATGGAATCGGTTAACGCCCGATATTTTTCCTGGGGCTATAAAATTTTATGAAATACAAAAAACAATTTTAGTTGCATTACATTTATATATGCAAAAGCACACGGTTTTATCGAATAAATATATTATTATACATATATTAAAAAAAAAGAAAATAATTATATGAACTGTAGAATACTGCTGCAATGATTAGTTTTCTGTAAAATAGCAGTATAATCGTGGAAAAAAACCGCGCCTATGACGCTTTTAATCGTAACAAACATTTAAACGCCATCCGCATATAATACAAAAGGCAGAATAAAGATATATATATATAAATATAGGTGTGTAACACGAGAAAGATAAAGCTCACCGATACTTGTCGCCGATGAAGTTGATGGGCTGGCCGTCGTCTGTGCGCCAAGTAATAACGGGCAGGTCCTGGAGAAGTCCACCGGGGCTGACGTCCATGAGAGCCTGGCAGTCGAGCCTCACGGGCTTGCCCAACTCCACCACCAGATCCTCGGGCTCGTGGCTGAACTGCAGACCCGTCGCGCCGCATGCTGCAACAGACGGACGGACAGGACCGAATCGTTAGTCACGGAGAACACTACTGTATGTGCATATAAGCGTGTGTGGGTGTGTATGTGTGTGTATACGGCTCCCGGCGGAATTAATCTCGCCGCTGCTTTGATATCAGCCGCGCGGCGGTGCGCGCACACGGAAAAGAGGGCCTGCAGAGACACACTCGGTACTTTTTTTTTCTCCCTCCTATGCTCTCTCTCTCTCTCTCTCTCTGTGAGCGAGGGGGTGTGTGATGTATGTTCTCTGGAACCGGGGAAGAGAGAGAGACTTTTAAACCGTGTCGATGTCTGTTCAATGAGGTTTCTCTGTGTGCAGGGAGAGCGAGGACGGTTAGGTTTTTTAAAGCGTCAGTTTGTTTTGGCGAGATCGCGAGAGTGCGTTTTTCCCCTTTGATCGGGAAAAAAAGTCTTTTGATATATACATCGTAGCGGTGGGTGGTTTATTGACAATCGCTCCCGGGTTAGAAGTATAAATCTTTCACGCTTTTTTTGCGCTGCTGTTAAATCCGATTTTGCGCGCGCTCGAACCGATTTCTTGAATATAGTGATTTTAATTGGAGAATGGATAAAAAAAAATAGGTTCGATGTTCGTCGTGTTATTTTTGTTCGGAATCGATGCGTATAACCTTCGACGCGGGAACGCTGTGTAAGGAAAAAAAGCGCAGATTCGTATATATAAGATCGCCGAGGTGAGCTACAAATAGATGCGAAACAGTAGTAAATAACCGCTAATGGGAATGTAGACGTGATTATTGCGATGTGTTATTATCCCCTGTTACAGGTTAGAAGCGAAATAAAATTGATTGCCATCGCCGCGTGCAATAAGTTATACTGCACTTCTCCTGACTTTATCCAATTATTGTTTTCAAAATACGGGCAGCATTGCCATGCTTGACAACGTCGTTGCTTTTATTTTTTGGATAATATAAAATGATTGGTTTTGTACATTCGATGTATACATAGTTTTTAGGTTATATATATACTTAATAGTAACACATTTTTTTGTCAAGTATCGATGTTCAATCGATAAATTACAATTAATTTACGTGTATCGATGCTCAGAAACTCACGCCGAACCGAGGACCGCACACTTTCCTCCAAGTTTGTGTGAACTTTAAGAAGATACTGTCAGTCTCTCGGCATAGTCATGTGTCCCCGTCATCTTACACAGTCGCATAATTCAAAATCCAAATTACCCGTGCGCGTCACCGCTTATAATTTACGCATACAACACACGATAATTAAACGTTGAGATGTACAAAGTCATGGCTTTTTCTCCCCTGAAAACACCCTGCACCGACTTCTTTTACATATACGCTAGCGATGCACACATCGCATTTTAGATATAATTAGACCCAGGATAAAGCCATAAAAAGTCACCTAATTCCCAAAATTACCCTCGCACCCCCCATAAAAACTGGCCGAGCACCCAAAGGAAAAAAAAAACAGAGCTAAGCCCAGCGCGTTATCCAATCAGCCTAACCACCTATACACAGAATCGTCAACAGCTATATACATAGAGATAAAGCAGCAATACAAGCGCTATATACACGATATTCAAATTGATTTTATCCAAAGGGCAAACCACTAGGCCATGCCGCATCACGCCCTTTTTCGTTAACCTCATTTCTCTCTCTCATATGCAGGGGCGAGAGCGAGATTGAAAGGGCTTCCTTCATTTCGTGTCCCGTGGAATATTAATTTTTCGTATTAGCAGTAATTCATCCGGCGCTGCCACGCTGCACAGGCGCTGCTGCTGCTGCTGCCGCTGCTTCACGCGTCATCGATTTTCGCGGCGCGCCGTAGTCGTCGTCGTACATACACTGGCATATAGAGTCGGCACGCACGCGGACGCACTTCACTTTTCGGCCAGTGTCGCACACCACCGACTCGCTGTACATGCCCGCGCGGCTTTTCGTTCGTTCGTTCGTTTCGTGCGCCCGCCTGGGGAAGCCGAGTCACGATCGATATTATTAATGCTGCGACCAGAGAGTAAGATATATATATAAATACGTGATAGGGCCACGGTTGAATGTGTATAATTCGGAATTTATGTTCTCGACTGTTCCGAGACGAATTCGAGTAAATGCTCTCGGGTCGACCGGTGCTTTCTTTATATTATTACTTTTTTTGTTGCGAAACTCTTTTGATGAGATTTCTGAAAAAATTTGCTGTGACTTCTTTTAAAGTGCAATTATAATCGAATTTATTTCATATACATTTTAAATATTCTAAAGAAAATTTGTCGTGTATCATAATATTTTCTCTTATGCGGTTCAAAATGACTTTTTGTGAGTTTCGCGTTTTTCCAAAACTTTAGAAAGTCTATACGCAGGTAGTCTCTCTTCTGCAGAATAAACGTGTATATAGTACACTCGACAACATAGTCTTGGCACAGGTACTAGTTACACATAATACGGCAAAACACGCGCCAAGTTGCAGCAGCAGCAGCGCGAGCACTATAATTTTGTCATCGTTATAATAACGCAGGCTTGTCAGTTAAATTACAGTAATACATTGTCAGTTATTTCATATTATATGTATAAGAGTCTGGGACTGAGAGGCCAATATATATAATACATAGATAACTCCCTTCTCGTAAACTTTTAATCGCTTAAATGTTCTTTGATGAACTATTCTATTTTGCTCAATCATGGGATAACCCAGTCAACGCTTTGGAAAAAAATGGAAAACAATTATTGAGCTGTAATTACAAACTCGGAGGTAACGCTGTTATTAGCATAGTTCAGTGTTATTAATTTTCTGCCGAGTTTTTTTTTTCTTTTTCGCTATTACAAATGTGGAAAACTCATGGAAGTATCTAGTTACGGATACTTAGTATATACTCATTGCAACAGCTACTATGTAGAACAAATTTTTTTTTTCACGATCGAAGCTTATCCAAGAAATAAATGATGTGTATTTTTTGTGCCTAAGAAAATAAGATTATCGATAGGTATCGAGTATAGATTCTATTAAACTTTACAAATGCTACACTTTAACTTTCAACATATACTCATTCCAATTAATCAAAATAGCGATTTCCTCTTCGGTGCAAAGAAACATAATATGCATGTGTAAATAGAACGACAAAAAAGAACAGAAAAAACCCAAGTCCTAAAAATTCAT
The DNA here is from genome assembly GCA_900490025.1 of Megastigmus dorsalis. Classification (NCBI taxonomy): domain Eukaryota; kingdom Metazoa; phylum Arthropoda; class Insecta; order Hymenoptera; family Megastigmidae; genus Megastigmus; species Megastigmus dorsalis. The sequence goes on along the minus strand of UELU01121736.1, from coordinate 1,034 downwards.
GCATAAAACACGACGAAAATCCGGGCTTGAAACTCAGCGGAGCAAGAAGAATATCTCGAAAAAGCTGCAAGTACGCGTCGGCGCGTCCCTAAACCCCCTCTCTCCCCCCTCTTCCCGCGCGTTGCCCCCTTTATAAATATTCCAATTAAAAGCAAGCCGAGCGCGCAGCAGAGTCAGCCGTATAACAGTGCACACACGCGCTTATACACGCATTGGTGGCCGCGCGATGCATCGTGCGGCCAGGCGACGTTATAAATCGAGCGAGAAAAACCCCCTTAAGAGCTAAGCTGTATATATAGAAAGCCTCTCCCGAGGGATCGTTGCAAGTGCAAGATGGCCTTCCAGAAGTGTTAAAAAAAACGAGAGAAAGAGAGAGAAACCGTTAAAGCAATCATAGCGATAGCTGCCGATAATCCTTAGTTTAATGGCATTCGAGGGTGAAGGAACGATCAGCAGGGGGGAGAGATGCATGCATGCGTCGACTCCCCGCAAGGCGCGCGCTCCTGCACATTCTATACGCGTGTATATATACATATACATCTCGCTCTCTCTCGACACCCCCCGACTTTGCATTTTCATCGTCACGTATTCTCTCCCTCCTTTCCAATATCGCGAGCGATACGTCGTCGTCGGCGTCGCTCTCTCTCTGGGGTAATAGCCCAGCTCTGCACTTGCTATATATATGTATATATACGAGTCTCTCGCTCCCTTTTTTTTTTCTCGCACTTTCTCGGGGACGATTACTATCCGCGCCTTCTGGGCCTCGCAATTTCTATGATTATCCACGCCTCCTGGCAGTACACACCCGTTGTCTATACTACTTCGGCTCTTTGAAGTGAGACGGCGAAGAGCTGCTGCTGCTGCTATGCCGCGATTGTTTGCCTGCTGGATTTTTCTTCTTGGCTGTGTGTGTTTTTTTTCGAGAGAAGTGCGCGCACCTCTTGAAGTTTCCTGCGTGCAAGCTGGGGATTATTATTTTCCGATGTCGCCGGATTGCTTTTTCTACCTCTCTCCCTCACCGCCCCCCCCCCCAC
>UELU01121734.1:63329-105154 GCA_900490025.1 Megastigmus dorsalis | reverse complement strand
GAATCATCACTAGGGACGAAGAACTCGCTTTAGGCCTATATAATCCGTAACATAAATATTGTGCCTTATCCGAAATATTAGTCCCGAAACTTTAGATGAACGAAAAATCTAAAAAAGAAATGTACTGGAAGAGAAACATCACCCCCATGATAAACATACACACATGCACATATGAAATACAACATGAAAATACACAGCTTCGCCGAAGCAGTGCCAAAAGGAGTGTACTGTATGTAGAGATTATGAAAATCAGACTATTTATTTGTATCAATGATTAACATGAAACAACTTTTAGCAAGTAAATATCCTTGTATATATTTCATTTTTTCCTATCTGTAAATTAATTAATATTACTTATATTTTATATACTATTTTAATGAAAATTCTGAAAAATAATATTTTTATCGTGATACTTCTTTTTTAAATAAAAGTTCAAAAATAAATTTTTATAGATTATGTTATATTATTAGAATTTTTATAGATTGCGAATAAAACAGAATTTCGTTTCTATCAACGTTGGAAACATTAAAAAAGAATCAATCTTTTAAATATTTAAAAGTGGGTAGTGGTTACAGTCGGATATGGTAAGGCTATCTAACTCGAAATAACACTAATAACAGTAACTTTTCTTTAATTTATAATTCAATTTTTTACACTTATCTAATAAAGTATTTATTTGTTTTTGTCTTATATATTCTGGAAATTTTTTATTTAAAATTTTTTTACCTAATCCAAAGTATAAAACATTTCCCACATTATCGATACTTCGATATTATATCTCCACCGATTCGTCATAGAGTGATTTTTCAACCGTTATATGACGATTGACGGACATCCAACCTGTATAGGGCTCTTCATTTGGTCATTTTCGTGTATATAATATAAAAATTATACCTAACATAGTAACATATATCTATATATCTGATTAAAAGTGTAACTAAAATCCTGTATACTTAACTGTATACTCTAGTCGCCGGTGTTATAATTATATTACACTAGTGGTTTTTCACACTATATATTCTCGCATTCGCATGCTTGTAATGCTTATATGCGGTGTCACAACGAAGATCGAGTTATGCCGAACTTGATAATCAAAAATATAATGGAAAAAGATGAACCACTGTGGTCGAAAATTGCATGTCAAATGCTGATGAATGTGGTTACTCATCCATTTGATTATGCCAAAGTGTTAATCCAGGTCAGTCCTTATACTTATCAATAAAAAGAACCATTTTTCACTAAATCAAGAGGTTATGTATTCGCGAATTTTAATAATGTCTTCACTGTTCAATAATATGTGAATATTGTTAACTCATATATTTCTTAGATCGGATATGAGCCTATTGACCCTCGACCTACGACCACCTTATTCGGAAATCCTGCATTGGGCTTGCCGAACATATTCCAATATAGTAAGTTACAGAATATTTGTATTGCTTTATAATTATTGAACCAAATTGTTCCTGAATGAACTTCACTACTCTTTATTATTTCTGATTGTTCCTAAAAATAAATTTAATGCCTATTATTTAGGAGCATTGTTTAAGTTATTAAAATGTAAATAAGAAGATAATGATGCACAAGCAACAATTATCATATTTTTTCTTCTATTCCTGGTAATTTTTGAATGGAAGCTACAAACTTTAGAAATTCATCTTTACAAGATGCACTAATTTATAGAAACTAATTTAGAAATCCTGAATATTCTTTTTCATTTAAATATGTTTATGTTTTTATTTCAGTTAAGTATATAAAAAATGTGGATGGTGTTGGAGGATGCTATCGAGGTCTGGTACCAAAACTTTGTGCTCAAACAATTTTTGCTGTTGGTTTTGATAAAACTGTCAATTCAATAGAATTTGAAGATGAACCAGATAATAATGTTCCAATTGATGATTTAGAAGATAGTGAAAGGTAAAAGATTTTATAGAAAATACTTTTATTTTTTATATAACCGTATTAAATTTCTTTTCTCTTGTAGAGATAAGAAGTATGTTCAAGCATTTTTCAAGACACTAATTGGAAGAACAGTAGGAATTATTCTAAGTCATCCCTTTGATGTTATATCTGTAAGAATGATGGCGCAGTTTGTTGGAGGGGAAACAAAATATGTGTAAGTTACACAAAAAAGTTCATTAAAATATAAGAGATTCATTCGATTTATTTTTTTATAACCTCATATATGTTTTTTGTTATTATTAAATCTACAATTTTAATTAGAATAATTATATCAATAATTATTAAAGTAAAAATTTTTCATTATTTTAGTACACTTGTAGGATCAGTTGCAGAGATTTATAGAGAAAATGGAGTGTCTGGTTTCTTTGCTGGAGTTATTCCAAAACTTATAGCTAGTACCACAATTATAGCAATAGTCAGGACTTCAACTTATTTTATTAATAAATACTTCATTCATGATAGAGAATTGAGAACTTTTACTTCACCTACTATGGCAGTGAGTATTATATATTCAATAATAAATCGATATCCATAAATCTATCAAAATATATTGAATGTATAAAATTTATTTAGTTAGAATTAAAATTAATATAATTTTATATTTTATAGTTCCTTGCAGCTACAATTACTTATCCTTTCTTGGTTGTTTCCCAATGTATGGCAGTCAACAATTGCGGGTAAGTATTAGTTTAATTTTTCAAAAAATTTTATAAAGTTAAAAGTAATATTTTCTATTTTCATATTATATTAACTAAAAGTTGATATAGAATATTAATTTTATCATTGAAAAAAGAAGCATTGATAGTCGAAACTAATCTTTCAGATTGATTAAATATTTTAATATCAAATTTATTAAATACATAAAAGATTTTGTACATTTTAGAGACTTTAATTTGGCTAGAATCAATTCATTTATTATTTTATAAACTTTCATTTCATTTTGTTTTTATTTTATTCAAGAAATTGGATACAGTATCTAAAATAGTTATTTTTGTCTATTTTTTGTTAGTTTGGCTGCTGGTGAACCACCTATGATGCCAATCTATGTAGACTGGTCAGACTGTTGGAGGCATTTATCCAAGACTAAGCAGCTGAAACGAGGTAGCAGTTTATTGTTGCGGTACTACACTGGTCCACAGGTTATCGTCAGTGGACGATCTTTCGCTGACAAGACTGGCCTCTATATGAATAAAATTGATTAAAAAGAAAAATAAATGCTACAATCGCTGCCGGTGCGTGTGTTTTCGAATTAATATTAATTTATGCCACCGCTATATTTTAAACCAATGCATTTAACAGCATTAGAGAATTCAGGTGTGCATTAATAATAAAACACAAAGACAACAAGAAAACTAAACAATATGATGATGCGCCGTACGCTCGTTTTAATGAATTATAGATGTTGTTATTCTGCGCCAATTGTTCATGTAAATACTTATTTATTCGAATAGCTTTTAAAGAGAGCGATTCGATTACAAAACTTCAATTTTATTCGTGTTCATTAATGAGTAAAAATGAAAAAAAAAATAATAATACATGCAGTTATAATGCTTGTGAAGATTAGAACGTATATATTCATTATTTCGACTTCCTTTTTATTCTAAAGAATAGAAAATGAAAATAATATTTTTGTTTTTGTATTTGTAAAATACTTTGTGATTATAGAAGAATTTAGAAAACTTGATTAAACGATAATATGAAAAAAATAAGAGTAATTTTATTAATATAAATTAGACATTGTTTTTTTTTTATAAGTATTAATTTCTTTTTTTATGTATTGTATAATATTGTTTTGTTCTTTTTAATTTTTAAATCATAATGCACAGGAAATGTTATGAAAAATTCAAAATAGTATTTTACAAATATGGGTGCATGCCTTGAATAGAAATAGACAGAACAAAATGATGATAGACGATCTATAGCAGTTTTGTTTTGTACTTGATTGAATAATAATCGAAACTTTTTTCCCAACAGGATGAAAATTTTTATTTTCTATTTACCAGCAAATAACTCATTACCTCTTTATTTTTTTAGGACATTACATATACATATATATATATATATTTATATATTTATATATAGATTCTTTCTCATTCGTAAAATATTCTCTATCATTGCAGTTATGTGTAAAGATATACCTACAGATTGTGTTGGTTAAAAATGTTTGCCTTTTTTAGACAACCCACTCCACTTGGAAGATTAAAGTTACATAATTTTGTGTTGTTCGATTATCGATCACTATCATGCTCTTAAATCAGTTGTTCGGTCATAAATGTTTTTCAATCACCTAAATCAATAAGTGCGTGTATACAATATAAGTTTATGTAAAAAACATGGTCCGCGAATTACACTGTAAAATTTATATCGTGAATAGTTCATCTTATACGTTTCGCTCTCTCTGTGTTGAAAAATTGAAAACCTCTGCAGTAATTGTTCAGTCAATGTGTTGTAAAACAAAACTTTTCATATGTTACTCTCTTGATTCCCTACTTACACTTTTTTTATATTTTTTTCTTATTTTTTGTCTTTGATTTAAATTCTTACACCTTTTTTCATTTTTACTAAATATACCTAACAGTGCGATACAGATGCTTCAATGAAAGAAATTTTCATGTACTAACGCAAAATGTGTCTGCATATGTTTTACTTATCTATGCTTTACAGGTTTAATGTTAGTTTTTTTTTTCTTTCTGTACTTGCATTACGGATAAAGAAAAATTTGTATATTCATTTATACATCAATAGTTTTTCTTTGTTGAGGGGTGTTTATGTTTCGACATTTCGAATATCTTTATAAATTTCATCTGTCTTGTGAAAGCTCTGAATTTATACTGCGTAATTAAAAATGCGAAAAAGTTAGAAAATATTTCAGATTTACGAGAAGATTTTCTTATTGAAGCTTATTATATAAATATAAAACGCAAACATAATAGAGTTAACTTAATAATATTTTCATTTACTGTAAATTATAATAACTTCTATTAAATTACATACTTAATTACTTAAAAATTAAAATTTTTTAATTTATTAAGTACAAGACGGTTAAGTTATAAAAGAACTAAATTCCATAAACACAATAATAAAAAATTATTTTACTTTTACTATGCGATTCGGTTAACCTTCGAAATTTCGTCGTTCACACTCCTCATTGACTTATAGTTTAGGCATATTTTTTAAAAGAAATATATATATATTTTTATCTATTTTTCCAATCCTACGACCTTCTCGTGTCATAATTTCTCTTTTCTTTTTATTCTCTTAATCCGTATGTAAGCGTCCAGCGCTCATCGCTTTGATTCTTCATTTTTGTTTAATTTCATAGGCAATCACAACTCCATTTCGAAATGAAGAAAAACTCAAAAGGTTTACATAGCTCAACAAAAAAAATATATATATGTACCGTAGCATATTACGATTAAAAAAGCATATAGTTTCATTTTTGCTATATAATATATAGACATATTTAACATTTCTCATTTTCTTAAAACTTATTGTATTTAATACGCAAACTATAACATTAAAGCACTTTCAATGCCAAAGAATCATTATGCATTGATGCTTGTATAAGAATTTTCCCTGAAAAAAATTCGTCTTTTACCTTTTCAAATGCAGCTAATTCGAAATCAAGTTTAGCTTACATTATTCGTAAGAGGAACATTCAAGCAACGGACGTTTTTAATTGCGCTATTCTAATTTTGGTTGCAGTTACCCAAGAGTGTGTGAATAATTTTATAGAACACATGATACTTATATATACTGAGGAAGAAAATTTATATAATTTGGAATCGGACATATTTTTATTCAAAATCGTTGAAGTGAAAAGTCTTTTTTTCAATTTTAAGAACTTTCACTCGTGAAGGAATATGATTTTTTGAGTTACTCCAACCAACGTTTGATACTTAGCACATAAATATTAAAAAAAGTATTCTTATAGTATAATCATATAAAAAGACAAGGAACAAAACTAGATTCTGAACATATACATAATCGGAATATAATAACATCTTTTCTAATTCTCTGATTATATTCTTTGGCACTTTCTCGGACTGTCGTTTCAAATGTATATAATATATAGTTATATTATGTATAAAAAATCATATGTAGAATGTTAAAAACCCGAACTTGACTATAAGCTTTTGTATATAATCATATACGGGTTAAAATTCAAAAAATCAACTATAAAGTAATGCATGATGTCCGCTTGATTCTTTGGGACTTCATTTCAATAACTTATATTGCGTTAAAGTGAAATTTTACTTCTAAATCAAGTGTTTTCCCTTAAAATATAATCACATAAAACCATGCATATATACCAATATAATGATCGCATATAGGTATCAATAATAGAATAGCGCACGACTAATGCATGATCGAAATCTGCATGTACACATTCTACTCAAATGCGATCATCATATATATAATTATGCACAAATAATTAGTTTATAAGCACATATGATCCATGAACCATACATGACCATGTACAAATCTTTCGAACTCCAAAACAAGTTGACAGATTTCTATTGCTGGATCGGAAAAAATCAGCTAATATATATATAAATAAATACATTTACTCTCTCTCTCTCTTATACAGAAATACCAATATATATCGCCTATGATGATATCATTTGACATAAGCTGACTTGTATTTTTTTCTCGTTTTTTTTTTGTTTTTACAATAGCTGTTTTTTTTGTCCACACTTCACACCGATTCGCTGCAAAACGATTCCTATGTTACTCGAAATTGGCCCTACTATTCGCCTCGACTTTTCTTAATAATACCTACATAATGCACACGATTATATCAATTTCACAATAGGATGAAGTTAGTATCCGAATATATAGTCGAAATCAAAGCGCTATACAACAAATTTTTGTTTAATATATACTTTCATGCGTGTAGGCGTGTCTGTGTGATGTATAAAAGCTGGTTATTATTAACATTTTTTTCTTTTCTACTTGTTCACTTATTGACTGTAATTAATTGCTATTCCTGGTGGATGTATTTTGCGACAATATATGATTTATACTTTTTTTCTTACGAGGCTGCGAAGATTACGTAAATAGCTGTTAAATTTTGATCGAGATTGGGATAGTTTCCTTTTACAAAATTATTTTCTACATAATCTTACAGGTATTTACATTTTTTCACGTCTTTTAATTTCCACTGACTTTTTTATTAAGGTACATATGTTTAAATTTCATAGATTTTTTTGATTACCCGTTTTAAATCACAAAAGTCGTGGCGATATATTTACTTTTAATATTTTTCTATAGAAGTAACCAAATATTTCACAATGATTACAGAACATTTTATATTTAAAATAGTTCCACAGAAATACTTCGCACCAGGTTTTGCTGACAAAAAAAACTAGTATAACAGCATGGCGCATATCTGCGTGTGTTTAGGATGTACTTGTGTGTTCGCGTGTTCTCCTTATTATCATAATAAGCAGTGAATCAAAAAATTAAAAGTAAACATTCATATTAACTTTTTATGTCTGTTCAATTTCCATTTTTTCAGCTTTTTCGGATAGTTTTATTTTTAATCTATAATGAAAATCTAAAGCAAATATTAATTGTATGTTCAGAATGAATCCTCCTGAGCAGCTAACTCGAATGATTTTTCGCAAATTACAAATTACTATAGCAGTGCGTTTACTCAGTTTATGAATAATGGAGTAGTTAGAAGCAAATCTTTTTCCATTTTACTAGAGATACAAAGAAATTTCTTTCTTTACAAAGCTTATTTTACCGAGTGTATGTGTCGTGAGTGTGTTATGCATGTAAATTTATGTGTGTTATACGCATCTATATCATTATACATCTCTTCAATATAGTATATATATATAATAATATGATATATACGATTTGCCCTTTCTCTTAATCTTCATACAAATAGTAAAACTTTGTTATGCCTCTTTCTCTCGTTTTTCTCTCTTTTTCTTTTTCTGTTTAATATACGGAGATAAAACATTTTGTGATTCTTGTTGTTTCTCGTTTGTTACTCTCTTTAGTTTCGATATGATACATTGAAAGTGAGCTAAACACCAGGGAGGGATTTAGATCGTACTCGTATTGAGTTCGTTCATATTTTCTTTCTCCTCTTCTCTATTTCTTTTGCTCAATCCTGTGCCTCTGCAGACTGCCATTCACAGAGCTAGATGTCGTCATCGTCGTCGTCCTTTTTGGATTTCGCCGGTGTCGCGGGAGTCGGATCGTCATGGAATAGCGGATTCTTCACTTCCATCTCGCCGGTCTGGAAGGAAAGAAATGATTGAATAATTTTCTGTACGACTTCTGTGGTACATAAGAGGCTGGGATCAGTACTGACCGGTGCTAGACCAGGACATTCGTAGACAGTGTAGTCTCCTTCTTCGTTCTCTTCGTCGCTTTCTGCCTCGGATACTGATCCAGGATCGCGCGTTGCAGATGCTCTACTAGTAAGGAACAAAAAAAAACGAATGTTATATTATCTGCGAAGATAGTAGATTGTGACAGACATTAAAGAATTGAGAATATTATAATCTCACTTTTCCATGGCGATTATCTGCTGTTTCTGATGCTGAAAGTGGTACATTTGGGCGGACTGGGCGAGCCTCTGGTCACCCGAGGGTGAGATGTCTTTATTGGGGCCCGTCACTCCGTAAGCTGGATACTCGACGTCTTGAGCCGCTTTCGACACACGTTGTAACCTTATGTTTCATTTCATGCAAATAGTAAAATACATGTATTAAGATCATTTCATTATAAGAGTTCAGTACAAAAGTTTTCACTTCATTCGATTGTGTGAGTATCGATTATATTTTAATTGAAGCGAAAAATTAAATTATAATGTGACATATAAAAATACAATAAAATGAATTTGTTTCAGCTGGTCAAATTTTTATAAATTAATATCGTTCTATCTCGTCTGCTTCTATTTTAATACGAGTATTAGAAATTTCTTAAGTGCAGCGCAAAGTAAATTAAAACATAAATATCATAATTAGATCTCTCGGTTTACTAAAGCTTTTAAAAAATGAAAAGATAGTTAATTAAATCAGATATGAAATCTGATCATGGAGTAGAAAAAGATGGGCACGGTTAGACGATTAAACGAGCCATCTACGCTGCTTAATTAAATTTATAATTTTCGCAGAAAATAGAGATTCTCTTTCATGTTTATATTCACTTCACTGATAATTTATTCTTAAAAATTCACGCTTCGATGATACTATTTTGGTCAGTACCCTAATTAACTTAATAAAAGTGTTCTTTTTTCTTTGAAAAACGTCTAGATCTCACACGTATCACATATAATTTTCATTAAAGTAAACTTTTTTACTGACATAGCTCAAGGTCTTTATGCGATTAGTTTCAAAATTGCGAAAATAATTTCCAAAAGTGAGAAAATCATTAAAAGCTCTAAATTGCGATAGTTACCTGCACCAGGTCAAGCTTATCAACACCAAGGCAAACATCGCCGCGGCACTGCACCCAGCAACAATAGCTGAAAATATCATTTTAAAGAATGAAAAATCACACGGAAATAAATACTACGTATCACATGTATGATCAATTGTTTTTAAACCAAGGACTCGCTATAAGAATAACATTACTCCCGAACACCTCGGAGTAACATTTTACCCACAATACCGTGAGTATTGCATTCAATAACTTGAAACTTGGCGCAAAACTTATTTATACATAACTCAAGTGTTTTTAATATCCGCATGAGTAGGTATGTATATAATTTGAAAATTCACCGTTTACTTTTACTCTAAGGAATTTATCATAAAACCGAGAAACGCGGCAACATATGAGAGTACCTCCCAAACTGCGTAAAGAAAAAAAAAAAAAAAAAACTGGAAAATGACCAACCTATAAAGTAAATGTCGTTGTTGACCTTGTTGCCAATCGAGACAACGAGCGGATCCTGTTCGGCTCGTCTTTGGGGTTCGGGTAGCATACTGCTCTCGTCTAGACTCGTGTCCGGCAGATCCTCGTCGTTCAGCTTCGACGTTTTCAGCAGTGTCTGTTGCTTCGGCCTCGGCTTTGGTGTACTTGGCTCTGGGCTGCTGCTGCTGCTGCTGCTGCTGCTGCTGTCCTCCGGCACTACTTCCATCATCTCGATCGGTCTCTGCTTGTGACTCGGCGCTGCCTTGTCCGTTGATTGTTCTGCGGGCATTTGTGCGTTCGAATTAGACTCTTTTTTTTTTCATTGAGGATTTTGAACGCGATGATTTTGGTTGACTGATTTAAAAATAACGCTATTTATGAATGAGGCAATGCAGCATACTTAATATGGCCTTTCATTCATTGAACAGTGATAATGAATTTCATTAGCAATTAAAGGAGGACGCAGATAGCGGCCCATGGTCAAACTTCGCTCGAATCCTATAAAATCGACTTCAGCACGAAGAATCCTTATGCCCTGAAGTATTTGAATAAAATATGTCTTCTCTATGAAGTGGAAAGTATAAAAAGAAGTGATTTTTTTCTAATTTTTACTATTAGATGCCGGATGATATCTTGAGTTTTTCACTGATTTTAACGAAATTGACTTGAATTTTTTCCCCGCATTTCCCCGACTAAATTTTATTCCAATATTAATATTTTGATCAGTTCTAAAAAATAAAAAAAATTTGTACGCTTATCTGCGCGATCGGCGTTCTCCTTTTATGAATTCAATTGAAATGATTGAAGCAATTGTTAATCACAACTATATAAAATTGCAATAGTGAAAGTGTTGTTGATGAGTGAGTGTGCAATGATGAAACTTATAACGCCATTCGATACACGATTTTACGTGTACATTAAACGGGTATAAATTTATACAAAAACGTAAATATTTAACGACAAGTATGTTTACGATCATAAACTATCGACTGATTAAAACGGAAAGTATAAGCACGAGATTTTCAAGCTCATCCACGCGAATTTAGATCAGATTGAATGCGAGATTAGGAGATTCGATAGTAGCTGCTGCGGCTCCAACTTTTGTATAACGAAGTTTGCTCAGTGATCTTATCTTTATGTGCAAAAAAACTGCTTGTTTCCTGCCGATGGTTCAGCACACATGGATTTCCTTTTTCATCATTTAAATTGACCTGTTTCGAAAATCTCGAACAATTTATCTCTCAACGATTTAATCATATCTCGCACTTTATCCTCTTTCATGACCGAATCAAGATGCAAAAGACTGATTATCGCCTCCTATAGCATGAAGAAAACCCTGTAAATGAAAACTTTTGCGAAACATATTCATTGCTGTATAAGAAATTTCCTCCGTCATAAAACCGATTGGGCTTCGAAAGGATTAAGTACTTTTTTCCCCGTCATAAATTCACGCTATGAGCGATAAAGTATATAAGCTTGCCTCTTTGGAAGGGTCCAGGCTCGTAGTAGCGCGGATCGTTGGGCGCGACGGCGAACGGCGGGCTCGACTTGGCCTCGTTGCTGCGTACGGCGGCCTCGGGCTTGTCGAAGGCGTAGGTGAACTCGGGCCTGCGCCTGTACGCCTCCTCGATGCGTCGCGCGTTCTCCAGCTGACGGGCTCGCTCCAAATCCACGTAGTGCGTCTCCGGGTAATCCAGCATCGGGTCCTTGCTCAGTTGCGCCGGCAGTAGACGCGCCTGTATTCCCGACCGGGGTCAAACACATATTTCTTTCATTACGTTCAAAGTGTTGCGATAAAAATGCAAAACGTGTGGCTTAATATTTTGTTAAATTGGAGCGGAATTTTGGTCGAAGGAAAAACTAAAGCGCTCCATTTTGTTCATTGGTATTGAGTTTATGGTGCGATTCTTTGCTGCGACAGGAGGTATAACTTTTTCGAATTTTGAATTTGCATTAGATTCCCATTGCGGACATAAAATATATTTTATTTTATATAATAATTTTGTAAAAAGTAAAATAGTAATATGTCAATATTAATGAATAAATATTTGCGAAGTGCAAACACGACTATATCCCCTTAAGGGACCTTGAAAGAAAAAGTTTACTTTGCTTGTCTGATTAATTCATTGACGAAACGTAAAGGATGATACCCACGGGAATGCAACTTGTTTTAAACGTACAACTTTTATATAACTCAGATAAATCTATTCGCATAGCATATGGAAAAGTATATATGAAATGTAAAATACATTTTTATTTCCTTATTACATTCGGCACAAACAAGAAGGTGAAAATTTTTTAGAAAAATGCCATTTTCTCAAACTTTTTGTTCGCCATCGCATATATTATTATATTCCAAAGCGAGGTTATGAATTTTTAAAGTGGATATCGACTTTCCCTAGCAATCGCGTATGAAGAATTGTTTGAGCAATATGATATTGAATTTCAAATGAGAATAGAACATTAAACTCAAAGAATATTGTAAAATATAAAAATTTGCATAGTGGCGTATTCGTGAATAGTTTGCCGAATGACCGCAAAAAAATGTCGCAACTGAACAATTTTCGAAACATTTTTTTAAATATAATGTAAGAAAAATTTGTCTTTTTGTTTTAACATATCATTTTAATGATCCTTTTTGCACGCGCTTCCGGACCCAAATATTCGTATATTAAAAATTTTTCCATTACTTTCCATTAAATAGAAAAAAAACGTAAGGAATAGGCAATAAAATGAGGAAATGGTTGTCTCTACCAAAGAAAAAGTATCGAAAATGCTGTGAAACACAATCGATTAGTTATATCAGCGCACGTCGATCAGTAGTAACAGACGGCCGGAGTTCGGCTATCTGTTACTACTCGTTAATGTGACAAGAAGCACGATAAGAACGCGCACAAAGCCGCGAAGCTCCGCAGAGCACTGGTTCACGTGTATTTATACACATTATGGCATATGCGTCGAATGTTCTTGTTTTTTTTATCATTAGATATAGCAATGACTTCTTTTAATACGTAGACATCTTTGCGACACATGATCATGCAATATGATTTAAAGTGCGAACCTTTTTTTTTCATATAACTTCAAGAAGAGAAAGTATTAAAAACAATTGAAGTTGCACTTACGAAAACACACAAATAGTTAAAGGACTTACAGGTTTTTAAAATAAAACTTTGTACAGATTCTCCTGTGATATAAAAAGGGCATCAATATGCAATTTTTTCGCCAATGTTGGCACAGTACCAAAGCAATATCGACACTTTCGAGAAATTTTACATTTTAACCTATCGAACCTTAAGTTATTTTTTGTTCAAGAAATTTAATTTTAGAATAGCAACTTACGAAGGCAACATATCGAAACAAATTAAAAATCAAATACAACGTAACAATAATAAGAAAGCTGTAATAATAATAATAATAGCGAAGTAAATTTTGAACTTGAAAATTCGCAATAAAACTCTGAAACAGAACTTTTACGACTAAAATATAATATCTCGACTTAATCGTTTTTAATCTTCTTGTTATTTTAAAGCAGCTCGCGTATAGCCCATTAAAGTATTTTAATGAAATCGGGGTGAAATATGGTTACAGGCCTTTTTGATGAGTTGGCCCTATGTGATAATTTAGATTATATACCAGGCGCTTCTAAATATATTACATTCCTAATTAACGTTAAAATATATAGATAGTTCGAGATAAGAATTGCACTTTTTTTTTAACGAGCATCGTTAATTTTGTTCTCTTCTGCTCCATTCGTGCAAAGTCTTTTCTGTCTGACTGCGATTATAAAGCACGAGATGCAATTTGTGGGGTTTCGCTTTTTATGATTTCGCGCACGCATCGCAATCCGCATAAAACTTTTGGTCACAATTCAACGAGCATTGATTTAGATTCCTCTCATGCCTCGAGTGAAAAATGTACTTGCATTTTATAGAACTGACTGATGTTAATATCCACTATTTGAATATGCTGATTTTTTTAAAAGGAATCGCTGACATGGAACTCGACCGCATGATATATATATATATATATATAGATTTGACACTCGCAGCTTATTTCGTATATATGGAATATCTCACCCTGGCCTCATCTTCAACGGAGTAAGGCTTGATCCTCGGCGCAGGTTCGTACTCGAGGTACGGCAGAAGCCTCTGTCTCTCGAGCTCCCTGACGTACTCGAGAGGATCGGCAGACTCGCGCTGCAGCACGTCGATGATGTTGGGCCGTTCGGGCAGGTCGTCGCGCAACAAGCCCCGTTGCTTCTGCCGGGCGAGCTCAAGCAGATGCTGCTGATGGTTGCGCTGCTGCTTGCGGTGGAGCTGCAGCTGCTCCAACTGTTGCTGCTCCCGCTCGAGCTGGAGTTGCTCCAATTGCTGCTGCTCGAGCTGCTGCTGTTGCTGCTGGTGGTGGTGGGACTCGTGGAGACTGGGGGATTGGCGGTGACTCTTGGCTTCGAGGAAGCGCACCAGACGCTCAAGACTCACCTGGGGACTGAGTTTCGGCTCCGCATCTACACCGCGGGGACATACGCGAGTTAGTGGTTTATCGGAGGTGGCTTTGGTTTTTATCGTTCTTTCTTTTTTTTTTTTTTCTTTTTCGTGCAGCTTTCGTGCGACGTTTGCTGGGAATTGCAGTTTAGTCCTGCTCACGTATAGCGAGATTGTTGATGCTAATGCATGACTAATAGGTAGATTTCAATTTATTTTCTTAATTTGAGCAACAAAAGTTACCGTACACAAAAAATACCGAGTATGGTTTTTTTAGAAAGTTAATTTTTTTGGACAGCTCACTCTGGTCTTGGTTACTTTCTAAAATAGGAAAGCGTGAATCGCACCCTTCAATTAAAATCTGAGAAAGTCTTCATTATAAGTAAAGCTGGTTTTTAATGGTATATATATATATAATAATTAATTAACATTGGTTTCTTTATAAAATTGTCAGGAACTATAGTGCGTGCAGAAGAATTTTAGCGCATTTGCAAAAAAAAAAGCAGAGCATGCAATACTTTAAGCGCTCGGAGCTATATATTATTATTTGTAGAAATCTCATCAATATAAGAGTCTACGTACATTTCTCACACACCCACACACAAGCCATTCATACTTAATCGCAAGTCACTTGCACTCCATGTTCGCACAGATGTTACAAGAGAGAAGTGTACGACCTAAAAGTCCTTAACGACGCGAATGACGAATAGTGCACTACATACTTTTGTTACTTTGCTATTATATTGCATCGATCTCGCTCACTTCCGGACATACCAATGTCCCATTATCACGTATTATTCACCGCTACTACCTCCCTTTCAACGAGATATATTTATTCGATCTATTACGTGGAAAATAAATGTTCCGCATTTATTATTTAAAAAAATGCGCAATATCAGTGTGTTGTATATACGCATGAATAGTTTTTTTTATTCAAAGGACCATTTATTATTGTAACAGGGTCGTATGGATCCGTGAAATACAAGAATGAATGTGTTGGCGCCTCCATGGCGAGATATTTGTGGTAAAAACAAGTTTTTTCTCTATTGCGTGGTAAATATGTTATTTTTTTTTCTATTACTGACATAAACGTTTTGACTAAAATATTCATCTAAAGTATATAGAATTGTTAGTGAATAAAAGTAGTAAAATTCAGTATTTTACTAAAAAATAATATTGTATCGTA
The DNA here is from genome assembly GCA_900490025.1 of Megastigmus dorsalis. Classification (NCBI taxonomy): domain Eukaryota; kingdom Metazoa; phylum Arthropoda; class Insecta; order Hymenoptera; family Megastigmidae; genus Megastigmus; species Megastigmus dorsalis. The sequence continues at coordinate 89,647 of UELU01121734.1, read as the reverse complement.
CTGTATCTTTTTAACGCATCAATCTTTTTCCGGGAAGAAGCCCTTAATTGCGATATTGATCAGGAGAAATAAAAAAATTACTATCTTCTAGAGATAATTGAGCGCTTATTTGATTACTGAAGAGATTCAGGTATTAAGTATTAAGATGCTACGTCCAAAATAGAATGTAACATTAAATTATAATTATCTGATTCTCGTTCGTTTAAACATTACCAAAGCAAAAAGTATTAGTTAATAATTTTCAAAATAGCAGGTATTTTTCTCCTTGTATAAAAGTTCGAGAAAAAATTGAAGAAAAGCTCTCTAATCTTGGCCGACTGAATACGAGCTTTTTCCTCTTCAATAAACATACAAAACCTTGAAGATTTTATCATAGCTTTTCAACGTTTACCCTGAAAAAAGCCGAACAAAAGTTTGGAGCATACCGTTTTACTTCTTTCAATGGTAGGTATTGCGGATATTTTTCACAGTTATTTACTTTATTATATAAATAGACATACGATTCGTTTGTAGAGGTGCAAAGATGTAAAAGAAATAGTTAATATGTTTTTTCTAATTTATTTTTTAAAAAGCGTTTTAGTCGTGAAACTATAATACATTTTACTCGCTTAAATTTTTTTTCTCCACCCACGCAACTTTTCCCATCGATTAAAATTGTGAAACACCAAGATAGCTCGAAAATAAATTTTAGTTCTCCATTTATTGCAGATGATTTTTAATCATAAAAATGCATATTTTAATTTATAGCAGGACATAATTCTAGCACAATTCAGAATAAAAAGCTGCTGCAAATGGAAGACAGAAAAATGTGAGTAAAAGAACGTTTTCTTTCTTGATTATACAGACCTAAATAACGAGCAGCTTATTTTTCACGGCGCAGTAAAACACTTTATGCCCTTGCATTAATTTTTTTGCCATTGATATGAAAATTCACAGCAAATTTTCTGGAGCTAAATGCATACCTGTGCGAAAATCTTTCGTTAGAATATTGCCGTAGTTATTTTGACGTAGAGAAAGCCTTTCGTTCTCGAGCTTCATAATAGTTTATATATCTACTTCGTGCGCTTGAATTCAATTTAATTCCAGTCAACTTCATCTATACGTTTCCCTAGAAATTCTAATTCTGGGCTTAGCTGGGATCTCTACTACAACGTTAATATACAACCTAATTCCATGGTGAATCTGGAAATAGACTATTCAAAAATAATTTTTACAATCGGCTTGAAATTTGAATGTGAAAATGAAAGGATATTTCTAACAATAGATGAGAATTCATCTGGAAATTATACGTTATTTCAGTACATTAAATGGAATCTAATTCAATGATTAGTGCTCTCGAAATACTGTAGTGAAATGCTGACGCACGTACATACGTACATGTATATAAGCTTTGATCATTGAAATTATCTGTATGTTAAGTATTAAATAATTACTGAATATATTTGGTAATATTATTGGAAAATAAATTAGTATTTATTTATACACATGAATATTAATTTTATAATGCAATACCTTTGGTTTATGGTAAAATAATTGAGTTTTTGAGTTTCATTTTTCCATTATTTTATAGTTCCATTATTTATAAACTTGAATAGAATTATACGTTTATATCAAGTTTTATATGATCTCTGTATAGGTTTTCATAAAAATACGTCTTAAAACCAATTTTATTGTATTACCCAATCTAAAAATGCTTATAAATCATATTGAACAAGGCTATATTTTCGAGTTTTTTATAGGATATTTAATATTGATGTATTTGACACCAGAATTCAATTTATATATCGGAAAAGTATTTATAAACATATACAAAATAAAAATTTTAAAAACAGTATACATCTCCGTTTTATTAAATAGTTTTATAACAAACAACCGAGATTACTATAAAGGACAAAAATAGTGCGATTCTAATATCGATAACATGTTATCAGAATCGTAGAACAAATACCATATTTTAATTGAAGTAATATATTCATTGGGTCATAAAAAAGTTGGATATTAAATTTGATGGATCATATTTCACCATGTGTTTAAATAGCAAATAAACTTTTTATTGATTTAGATACAGTAACAAATTCGAAAAATAATTGAAATTTCTCTCATATCAATCCAATCTATTCATGCATAAGAAAATAACTTTATTTTTATATTTTTTAAATAAGAAATGCGGGTATGCAATATTGCTTTAAAATGTAACAAAAAAGGTAGATAAATGATTGGACATAAATAAACGATAAAAAGATATTTTATCGTTTATTTATGTAACATTATATTTTTTATCGTAATAACTTTTTAACTTCTTATGACAAATAATACAATAAACATCAGAGGCACATATTTTTTTAAGCGAAGAAGAATGATTTTATTTGATTTCTCGAGGCTAGCAATTACAAGAAGATTTTAGTATTTTAATATTGTGAAAGTCACGGTAAAAAATCTGCATTGAATATCATGCAAAATTAAAACTTCGAGCGCGTATTCCTTTGAAGCACATTTTTAATTTTAAAATGCATCTTGTACATCGCAACTTCGGCAGTTTGCTACTATTTGAAAAGAAATTACAATCTTTGAAGTAACCAAAAACTAAGTTTTTTCAAAATACATCAATTAGTATGAATTAAAAATGTGTATATGTATAGTTAATAACAAACAAAACATATTTTGTGCAAAACCGAATGAACGCGATAGTATGAAAAGTCATGATTTTAAACAGCCACTCTGGTCTTTAATAAGCATAATCCCGCGATAAAAACTCATTATATATTTAAAAGTTTTTAATAACGGTATTTTTCGTGAGACGCAAGTTCAGTTAAAGTTGCAGCGAGCATCGGTTTGTTCAGCAGAAAAAAAGCGCAGCTGCAGCGCGAAAAAAGGAACGAAATTCCAGTAGTAGCAGTTGGCTTCGCGGTCGTTAAACTTCGATAGCGCATTGTCCCTCTTCAAAATATCCGATTACGACGACCTTTTTTTCGGTCACCTTCGTTCCAGTGTTTTTTTCAATCCGATAATGAAACGTTTCAGCACACGCACATTTCTAAAATCCTTTTTCTCTTCGATCGAATACCTCGTACTTTGAACAGTCTATAAACAGGTATTATAAAGCATGATATTGCTGTTTTAGTGCTTAATTACGACTGGGAATTCGTTTAATTTGAAATTGTATTCGGATCTAATCTTTTCAGTGTTGATGAAAGTTTGTCTCGATTCTTTATATAGCACGAAGATCAAATTCTTGAATTAGCTATCGTAAATGTATGCATGTATTTCGCAATAGATGTATAAAAGCATACAGTACGAAATGAACGGTTTGTTTAATAAATAATTCGAATCAAGTTTATATTTAAGTCGTATAGTTTGTTCAGCTACTTTTCAAAACTTTTCTTATTTAAGGAAATTTTATTTATAATTCCCTGTTATGTAATTTCTGTGCAATATGGTATAAATATACAGCAGGTATCGCATAAATGTAGATTAAATTTTCATCCATACAGAAGTTTTAAAATAAGCCTTATCGTTTTATTTTTAAGTGAATATTTAATACACATTTATATTCCATACCGTATAACTTCTGTAATATGAATTTTTTTCTGAATATGCAATTTCTATTTATTATTTCCTGTTACGCGTGAATTCCTAACTTATATTTTTAATGTGCAATTAATTGATGGTTTTATTGGAATGTTAAATGCAGAGCAAACTTATATAAATGTTATTATAAGTTAAACTTTTGTTAAACTATTTCTGATTCCATCTTTATTGATTACGCACGCAAGTAATCGATTTATATATATTTATATAACATCCAGTTAGGTAGTTTAATACAGATTAAATTATGTAGATTTAATTTTTTTATATAATGTTTGGCTCAATTTAAGGCTACACAAAACTTTCGTAAATCCATTGTATAAGTCAAGCTATATATAGGAAATATAAAATAAAATACATGTACAATTTGGGCAGTCATCCCATATAACACCCTTCAGAATATCGATTAGAAAAAAAATATAACGAAAAAGGGACAAAAAGTCGGTCACTCTCACGGGGCTCACAAAGCCATAAGTAAACAAATAATTGCCATGTAAGTCACATACACCGCCACTTGACGTCATACTCTTTAAAGCTCCTTTCACGCAGTCGTACACCGAAATCCCAACTCGTAGCTCGAATAAAATCACAAAAATAAAACTTCCCATTTCTTTAGAACGTATACATATAAAATACATATTTATACTTTCTACATGTCTTATGGCCTCCGATATCTTTTTTACTTTCCAAAATAAATAAAATGAAAGCATATAAGCCAACGCAAAGTTACTACCTCTAAGCGTCTAATGAAATAAAACATCTTCGCACTTTATCGCGTGGATGTATAGTTATGTTTTACAGCTACTGGTGGGCCAAACATGGATACATTCCACGTCGGTAGATCAGTTATGACTTCATTTCTCATAGGGCGATAGCGTAAAGGAAAATGACCGACTATCACGTAATTAATCCATCATCCCCTGTATCGTAACGTATCTATACTGTAATTCATCATTCCAATATTAATCTTTCTTTACTATTGCCATTTGCCAGTCGACGATCGCTATATATAATAATTCGTACCCTTGAAAAGTAACGTCAACAAATTTGAAAAATAAAAAAAAAACATACAACTTTTATCCGGAAATGTCCAATAGTATTTTACTAATCATAGTGTAAAGCACCATTAACAGCCTAACATCGTTGGAATTAGCACTCAGATGTCGCGTTTAATTAACCCTTGGCATGAACTCTCTTAAGTGCCTTTGAATGGTGGCTTTAGCATGCAACTACAACGGAACTACACCCCACCCACCAATCTAACATTTTCGACGATATATACACTATCTAACCTAATATCATATCGAACAAATAAATGAATCGAGTCTTAAATCAAAGACAGTTTCTTCAGCTTGAAAGCTGATTAAACGTTTGAACAAGGCGGAGGCCAATGTTTCTCCAAAAAGTTATACTTAACTCCAATTTAAACATTACATTCCTGTCCTATGCTCTTCAGCGAATCCAATCCCCCTGCTAACGTATCGGAACAGTGCAACAACAAAGTACAAAAGATTCGCCTAACCATATCGTGTAACATCATCCCCGTAAACACCACGGCATTGAACCAAAATACACACAAGCAACACTTGACAGTCGACCTCTGCGCCGCAAAACCACCCCGCGAAAAGAAAAAGAGACACACACAAGCCATAAACACGCAATATTGGCAAAGCAACAGGCCCTCAGCTGTCGAAAAAGAAACGGGAAGGAGGAAGCAAGTGAGTAGCAGCAGCAGCAGCAGCAGCAGGAGGATGAGGAGCAGCAAATAATAGCTTTACGACGCTCGTTACCTTGATAGAACTCGAGTTCGGCGTTGGCGAGGCCAAGGAGTCCGGCAAGGGCGACGAGCAAGAAAGTTATCGCCCGCAGGACCTTAAATCTGATTCTCGTCATCGCCCCGCATATATATGTCCACCTCCTCTTCGTTCGCCGATTCGTTTGTATCAGCGGACACCGCGAGGACAACAACAGCAGCAGCGGCTTCGCGATGCACCGCGAAAGAAAACACTGCACACCGTGCACACCGTCGAGGGTACAAACCGTCAGTCAATGTTTGGTGGCTGCCATATGCACGGGGGCGGATTGGCTATACGGAAGCTCTCGCTGGCTGCTGAGCTGCTCCGCTCTCTCTCTCTCTCTCTCTCTCTCCTCGCACTTTGCACGACACTATAGCGTCATTCATTCGCGGAGAAAGTGAGAGAGAGAGAGGGAGAGAGAGACAAGGATAGGAATACTCTTAAAAGGATGTACGCACGCACATATATCTATATAGGTATTTAGCGGAGAGCTTTTGTATGGAGGCGCGCGCGCAATACGGAGGCGATAGTGGCGCGCTCTCTCCTCTAGGTTATGTGTCGCGCGCTCTCGCGGGTGCTCTCGAGTCTCGACGCTCGTGTCAGGCTTGACTGTAGGGTGCGAGGGCGGGAGGGAGGGAGAGTGAGAGAGAGTAAGGGCACCCGCACAATCAATACAACGCGGCGACGCGCTGCTGCTCTGCTGTCGTGTGTCCTCCTCCTCGTTTCGCCTATACCGTCTGTCTCTCTCTCTCTCTCTCTCTCTACCTATATATATATGCCTACATGGCTGCAACGTGCAGTGTATATACAGCGATATCACCGTATACGACTGAAATTTCTTGAAGAGCGTCGCGCGCGCTCGCGGCGTTGTATTATGTGCTGCGCCTCTGCACAACCCTTGCGTCTGAAGACACTTTTTTTGTAGTCGAAGAGGGTACAGTATATATAGCGTATATGGTTTGTTGACTAGTGGAAGGTTATTTTTGAGCTGTTTGAAAATTTATTGGAGAAAAAAATGGATGTAGGGTCCTTTTGTGGCACAGGTGTATATATAAGAAGACACGCGCGATTGTGTTGGCGCGCGGCGTTGATGTACGAGGGAATTTTCACAGATATATGTCTCAGCACCGATGCAGCTTTATTCAATAAGAAACTTCTCTTATCCACGCGGCGTAAGATATCTTTTAGCTGCGTAAGAAGGGAATATCCTTTTGGCTTTGTGCGTGAAGGAAATATTTAAAAAAATATAATGGTCGATGGAAGTTTTCCTTTCTTACGTATAGATAATATTCGAGGTGAAAGGGATTTGCAGTTATATTAAATGAGAGAAAAGATCCTATTTGCTGCGAAAGGATTATTCCTTTGATGCGTAGATTCAGAAGCTCAAATGATACGACATCATTTCTGAATGTTATATAATTGAAAGTTGATAGATAGGTACAATATCGCTACTCGTAAATAAAAAAAAACATTATTTTTGAATAATAATATATTTATCATGCCGATGTTATTTACGACCCTTCAGAACTTTATAATACGTTTAAAATTAAATGAATATTCGTTACAATATTTTCTTAACTTATTTGAAGAGTGAATCTGTCACTCCTAAGGAAGTCCACTGGCTAGAGAAAGCGGATAACTTTTAATTAGATCCTACCTATAATCTGCACGTCGCGATTGTATTTGCCACGATGACGCGGGGCTTTTATTTCGGAGCTTTCGATAAAAGGAAGTAGATATACCGGGGGTGGGGTTCGATTATCGATATAATCCGGAGTCTACAGCTGCGCCGTCAAAGTTTAGAATACTTTTTGCTGGCTATTATATAGGAAGCGAACGATTAGTTAGATTTATGATCGAAACTTTACGAAAATAATTCGTCGCACGAGTTCAGAAATATTCCTGGGAAATGAAACTATTGTTCAGAAGTAGTTGAGTTGTTTCAAGCTTTCACTGTTACAACGAGCTTTTCATGGTATATCGAACTTGTGCGTGAAACACCGAATTCCAATAGTTCGAGGAATTTAGAATTTTCCGATAATAAAAATACCCGCCCATTCATCGTTTCAATGAAACGCGATGCGCGAGAACTATGATCATACAAAAGGGCATGCAAGTGTTTGATACATTACACTTCGCATATACGATTTCCCGATTATCCTGTCCATTCATTGACAAAATTGGAAAAAAGTGATAAATCTTTAGAGCTCCTGTTACGCAAAATTACAGTTACGTTAAACATTGTAATGTTTAAAGAACGACGAGCTCTTTTAAGTTTGTAATGGACGCGAACGAGTCGAGATAAAGGAATTGCTTTATATAATGATACAGCACGTTATTAAGTGCACGGAACGGCACGTGTTGCGATGAAATAGATTTCAACATATAGTCTGCTTCTGTCACTTTTCTCATTCGGAATACCTTTTTTCATGCCCTGAGGAAAATATCCGAGCTATTCGTGTAATGTTTGCAGTAAATAGTGCGAATTCTTTTTCCCAGACGTATACGAAGCTTTTTTAAACCTGTTATTCTTTTCGAATGTTTACGTTTTTGCCTCCTTAAAAATAGCTATTGGTATATTTGTAGTTTTATGATTGTTAATCAAGTATTTCTCTGTATTCTCGATAATATGGTAAAATAAATAATTTTAAGGATGCAAAAGTCTTCACTGTAAAAGCTAACAGTAAACCCGAATTGAGCGTACGTTAAATATGCGTAATGCGTGGAAGTATTAACTTTGCCGTCAACTAGGAAGATAAAGAACATTTTCTAATAATAATTAGTCGATTATTAAACATTTTAACACTTATACAATGTTGTCGTGAAAACAGAAACATGGAATGCCTCATATGCGTCTAACAATAATACTTGCAATTTGCTTGCGTAAGTTCGGAATTTATTCTCTAAATCAAAGTTATTCTCAACAATATCCTCGCATAATCATTGTAGATACATAATATCTTAAAAATGTATAATAAAGACTTGTTTACGTCATTACTATTAAAAATTTCGAAATTATTGTAAATTTGTATTTTTATAAATTGTAATGACTAATAAAAAGTATGACTATTCATAATTGTGGTAAAGAAAGTGTATAAATTTTTTCTGCTAACAGTTAAAATTATTCACTAACAGGTTCGCTACTCATTGCAAATTTTGGGTGATAATAAGTATTGTAAAACTATATAAAGTCCGAAATGTGATTTAATTGAGATACTTAATTCTTTTAGTTTGCAATAAATAAATAATTCATTTTTTTTTGTAATTTAATCGTATTGTTCTCGTACACAACATTTGTCTGAAATATAATTTCAATTTCAATTTAATTGAGTATTAGAAATGAGTTTATATTCATCGCAATTAACTTTTAGACATTCAGCTCACGAATTTCCATATTTCGAGATTATTGACATACGGAAATTTCTGAATCGAGTGAACGACCGTACGTACGGAAATTTTATCTTGTCCGATCTGAAATTGACATATCCATGATTTGATTTCATCGATTAATATTCTCATGCATATTATTTCTCAAGGAAAAATAAAATTTCCAGTGTCTGTGGAATAAAGGAGATAACCTGACTTTTTATAGTAAACAGTGCTAAATATTTATGATACTTGTACCCACTGTTCAAAAGGTAAAAAATATTCGATTTAAAAAATGAACGAATCACTTTAGCCGACAGAAAAGTTAAGAGAAATCGAATGGACACGTCTAACAGTACTCGGCAATATCTACTTACATGCACTTAATTTAGTACACGATGAATCAATTTTATTTTATTAAAAACGGGTACAACTTTTAGATTTCTCCAGCGATTAATTAATTAAATCCATTACCATTATAGATTTCATTCACCAAAAAAAATTCAATAACAACCACATTAATAGTTGAGTTTAATTATCGTTTTATCGACTATCATAATCCAAAGAACTATTATAGCCTTGAGTCCATCATTTTTAAATGATTCATGAAACTCATAAGCGCCTCGCACGCGCGTCTAAAACAGTTAAAATTCATCGGGCACGCGAAGCGATCACCCAGATGGCATCCGTTTGAAATTTTAAATGATGTACAAATATCAGCATTGCATTGTATTCGCCCGAATTTATTGACCTCGCAATAATACCGATCGCACTCGATCCCATAATCTACAACTACGCTTCGTATCGATTGTTCTGCAGTTAATTGGTTGTTTTTGATACGCCAAGCGAAACCGCGTTTTCAAACCAATCAATGTTATCGTTTAATTTGCTCGAATAGCTGTGCCGAGTGCATACAGGGATTTGTTAAAGCAACCAGTTGCTCGCCAATCGTCTGTTTTTTCACCGATTACTTATATATTTCGCAGCGAATCCCGCGCTTGACTGACAATATTTAGCTTTGCGCTATTAATACATCACTGTGACAGCTCATTCGGCCACAACGAATACACACACACACACACACACACACTACAGCTGCAAAGCTACGCGAGGCGAGTAAGTATTGCATTTTTAGCATCATTCAACTAAATGTCTTTTAATGCATATAAAATAATATTTTTCCGAATCACGCAAGGTTATTGAATAAACGACGATTTTACGTTAGAGCGCAGAACCGCAGTCGCATAACTGCGCGAACTAATGAAGAAATACGCACTGGGTAAACAGGAGCGCGCGAGACTAGGAACACAAGAAATAAATCACCTCTCGCGACGTATACTCGCGCTTATCTGCAGCGATGAAACGCGGAGCGAACCCCGTCGATCATCGCAAACCGGCTATAACCAACTAACTGACAGGACTCGAGTCGTCTCATGAATGCGCGCCAGACGTCATCGGTTTCGCGGCTAACTGGTTTTACGCGTATAAAAAAGAAAAAAAAAATAAGGAATAAAATGCGGGCGTTTGGTATAAATAGAGGCTGAAGTGTCGAGTTGCGGCGACGCGCGGCTTTCGGCTTATCTACAGGATGGCCGAGTCGATAGCGAGCTATACACGAGATATATAACGGAACTAATTAACTTGGCTCGATAAGCGCAAGAAATTCCTGAGTGCCGTAGCGAGCGGAAGCGCTATACTAACGCGACGCTTTTTATAAATATATATATTTTCACAATTATCGCGCGGAGCGTAGTTTTAGCTCGATTCAAGATTTTCTTCGTACTTTCATCAATTTATACTGCTGATTAGCAATTTTATTTTATTTTATTTTTTCTAGTAAAATAAATATGTTGGCTAATTGTAGTCTTGAATTTTAATGAACTGTATTTGTTTATTGCTAAGATTGTTGTTGCAACGCGGACACTAGTCGAATCGAAATCGTGTAAATTTAATGAGCGACAAGAAATGCAATGGTAATGTACATTGCGAAGAAACAAAGTAGAAGAGTGCCGTGTTTGGTCAGACAACAAAGTTGAGCTTAGTCTTTACGTCTTTGTTCCCAAAGAGCTTCGAAGTAAAGTAAACAATCGATGTATACTTACCTTACGATTACAGCTTGCACGTGTACTCCATCGCATAATTATACTTGAAAATTAAATTGTATTGAATGTAAATAATAACGCAAACAAGTCGCTGCAATCATTTGGAAACTATTATAGTATCTATAAATCTTTTTAAATCGAATAATACAAAAAAAAAATACTAAATATTTTTGGCTATTTACACAATAGATACGCAATCGGGTAAATTGTAAATAAAGTACACAGGACACACGAGAGAAATTCCTATTTATCAAATTTATTTACAATGCCAGAAGAAAAAAGTATAGTATACTTCGCAAAGGTGAGCAGAATATATATATATAAAGAAACGACGACTTAGGGGAAAATAAAACAAATGCAATATCAATGGAATGAAAAATAAAAATAGAAAGTACTATATATTGAGAGCGAGAAAAACGAAGAAGAAAGGGAGGGACGAGGGACAAGAAGAAAACGCAGTTACAAGGTAAAAGGAACGCAGTGCAAGTTTCGATCCAATTCCAAAGTTGCTCGCTACACACACATATATATACATGTTTGTATATATATATATAGCACGTACATTTTCTAGTAATACTTAAAACTTAAGGGAATGTACACTTTTCTTAACTTTTTCGTACCCGCATACACAAGCTCATTCCTCGATTTTTTTTGTTTGTTTGTCGCATCGAGAATGAAAAAAAAAGCTGACAAGCAGATGAAAAGTGAAGGAATTTCGCGTTGTACGTGAATAATCAAGTTGTTTGCGCTTTTGTTCATCTCCAGTTCGATTGTGCATAAACTGAAAAAAAGTAGCTAATGTCGGAGTTTAAACCGAACCGTTTAGCCGTGCGGTATGGGAAAAAGTATGCCATTGGTTAATAAAAATTCGTTTTCCGAACTACGAAAGCGGTATTTTGTTTTACAAGACAATGCCAAGGAATCTCAACGATTTAAAGCCCTCTTTACGCAGAGAGTAACAAGAGTAACGCTTAGAACTTGCTTCGTATTGGAGCATCTCACTCCTGGAACGACGAATCTATTGCTTGTTTGAAAGAAGTCCAATCGTTGACGCGCAATACTGATACATCGCATGGCCTATCAGAGCAATTACAGAGACGGAAAAGCCACGGCTCAAATTATTCCAACAGATAATATTGGTGTCTATTTGTACCTCTCTATAATTGGGACAGGGTTGCAAATGGAATCCCTTTAAGAGTATCCACACCTTTCACTTTTCACTTCCTTCTCCTTTCCTTTTTCATTCTCTCGCTCACTCTTATTTACATATGTATATATATAATCAAAATGTATAGATTGGAAATGCGCGATTTTTCTTCATGAGGAAGTACAACGTTGGGAATGGGGGGAGGGGAGGGGTGAAGGGGCTTAAGGGAGTAACATTATAATAAGTCGGACAATACAGCAGTCTCAAATAAATTATTGCGATCGTCTATAATCTCTGTGTTACGAGTGTACGTGGTTTACTCAAAAAATCGAATCTTTCATGCACAGTGAATGATTCATTGGATTGCCGCTTATGTCACAAAGTTATCCCTTCCCTTCTGCGAGAAGATCATTAGTTTCAAAGAAAATTGCTTTTCAATACGTTTTCTTGATTATATATATATACTATTCGTTAGAAAGTTTGCGTGTCATCTCGATTTTTTCCAAGCTACTGAGTGACCTAGGCTTTATCAATTCTTCCGAGGTTCTTTGAAAATTTAAAAAACTTCGCTTTTGAAATTTGTGTGCAAAAAGATTCGTTTTCTGAGTGTTTCATAATGGACGTTTTCTCTACCGGAGAAACGCCGACATTTGTTTTCCTTATACCTCATTGGCTCCCTCTTTATTTCTCTATACATATATATATATTTTATTTATCTTTTAAAAAGTCAAAGAATAAAGTGCAAGCTCGCAACGTCTTACTTTATTATTTTCAAGCGACCAGATACGACACTTTACACACTCATTAAGTGACGCTGCGGATGTGCGGCGAAGTAATTTGATCTGAACCAATTGAATGAGGAAGGACAATAACGATGTAGGTTATTATACATTGTTGAATAGAAAGAAATCATTGATAAAAGTTTTTTCAATACAAAATTTCTATTGATTACAAATAACTATCGCTTATTTTGATCTTTACTCAGCAGATGAGTTTACAGACATTTTCGTTTAGGAAACAAATCGACAAATCATCTGAAGAGTGAAATCCTTACTTTTATTGCTATATCACTTTTTGTAAAAAAGACTAAAAAACTCTAACTTATGCATTTTATAATTTCTGCAATACTAAAAATCCTCCTGCTAAACCTCATTCTAGTTATTTATTATCTTTATGATACTTATTATTTGAAAAAACCTAATTGCAGTATGACACAAAACGCATTCTTTCAATTCGTTTGTTTTCATTAAATATACATTAAAACAATGGAAGTATACAGTAAATCAGTCGTTGAATTAATGGACGTTTTTATGAGAAAGATTCGTTCAGTTGGTTCGATCCAATGTTTCGCTGTTAGCAAACCAAAATAAAAAGTCACAAACCTATAAGGTATATAATAATGGAATTGCAAAACAACGAAGCAGATTCACAAAAATACTCGCTTGTCAATCGAAAACTAACATATAATTGTGTTGGCACGCACTTAATATATAATTAATAATATTAATTATTATAATTACAAAGGTGCTTTGTCAAAGTCATTCCATTTTTCCTTTTATAATTTAAAACTCTTTGATCCATTCTCTTCGAGATTATTTTCTATAACTACTTCTCTTCTAGAATATCTTCAATAAGTATAATATATCTATATATAATATATTCTCTTTTGATCTACTCGGACACGGTTTTGTTTTACTTTATACCTTTTATACTTATTATTGTTTACTTTTTTTATTTTTTCATCCTCTTTTACGAAGGGGGAGAAAAATCATTTGCGGTATTCACAAAAGTATTATGTACGACATACTTATTTATATACACACGATACACGTACCGATGCATTTTATGTTTTTTTTTAACCAGTTTTACTTTTCCTTGCTTTTCATTATTTATATATATTTATATTTGTTTTGTATACGAGTATTATAGACAGGTTCGCCAACATGATATTTTAACTGTGAAAACAATCGTCTGATTGTACATTTATATATATAAATATTTATATGTATTTATGTAGCCATTTGTGTATTTGTTCCTTTGCAAGTTAGCTTGTACTCAGGTCAGTTTTACTCGCTACAGATGGACACATTTGTTTTTTTCTGTTCCTGAATGTTCTTTGTTCGGTTTTTATCCTGTTTACACTTTGTTTGGTCTATTTTCTAGGAAGAATGTGTACGTCGAGCCTTATTTAAAAAAGTACTTTTCTATTATAAACATTTAATCCTTCTATGTTTCGATTTTTTTTCAAATCGCTAACAAATTTTACCGACTACGTTTTATAAAATACACATACCGAAAAAATAATAGAATTTTGCGAAATCTTTTATAATGTTTCAACAATCACAAAATTTGGAAAGTTGGTTTGAAATATAAACTTTGGTTTCCTAATAGTTTTATTTCTTAATTTGAAAATATAAGTACTCTGTTAAGTTTCCCAGTCGATAAAAAATGTTGATAGTAATTCAAAAAAGTACCTTTTTTCACAAAAGCTCTACAATATTCATGAAATACCAATAAATCGTTTAGGCATTCGCATTTACATATACAAACTTTGTCATCATTGGCGCAATAATCTTACAATAGAAGTTGATCAGAAGACCTTTGCTAAATTTGACTTGTACCTTTAATGCTTTCACTTGAACACGTACATTTTCTTTTCTCTTTTTTAAACTTATATGTAGTACTTTACATGCTATATATTAAATCGATGACACAGCGATTTTACGAAGAGCGAACTATTAGTCATCGGGAGAAGGAAAAACTTCTAAACATTCTCTTTGCAACAACTGTTTGGAGATTAAGTTTTGCTGTCTTTTTTGTAACTAAACGAAGTAATAATAAGAATTTCACTTAAATAATTTGTGTATCTAATTTTATAATTTATGAATGCAGATATGACATCAGATGCTTGATAACAAATACTGCTTCATTATTGTCAAAAGACTTGAACGTATGAAACAAGAAATAAATTTTATGGCAGTAAAAATGGCATCTATAACTCCAAAATGAATCACTAATCTGAAAAAAAATTCTTCTCTTGTAATCAAGTCAGAAGAATGCGAAGATTAACCAGTGAAAATTAACTCCACAAACATTTTTAGAGAGCATATGAATACTATTTATCTCTATCGTTTCTCTCTTTGTATTATGTTAACTCTAAAATACAAGTTAGGCAACACTCGTATAGTAAAACGTATAGTGCGGAAGGCAGAAGTTCTTAGGCCCTGTAATAAGAAGCATGCGATTGATGATGAAAAAACGATGTGCATCGTACGTATTTTTGAGTTTTTGTCTCATGTTTTTTAGAACAGACATGGGCATTATTTTCAATCGTATATTTCATTAAAAACGCTCACGACACTAAACATTCCTTTTACATATGAATTTTTCGCTGCAGATTCTACGAAATACATGAAATAAGTATACATCCATCGGTAGTAGTAGTAATAATAATTATAATTATAATAATTGTGATGATAAAAGTAATAAAAAAATATTGAACACATTCCTTATCTTAATTACGTTATAAATGTATAGAAAAAATATCGTACGATATATCCATTATACGCAATCTCTTATCAACTCGTCCCGATTACCGCGAATACATAAATATATATTTCATATTCTAATAATTCCGCATAACAAAAAAATATCATTCCAAATGAGCATTAAATAATTTTGTTAAATTCAATTAGTATGATCCCGCTTACCAATTTCAATAACGTATGAATAACTCCCCAGAAAAATTAGTAAAAAATAATTAACAATATTGCTTTAAAATAAAAAATATATTCTTTGTTAATAATTAAATTTAAACGATTCATTTAATATACAAGTGATGTATGAATATCATAATACGAAAATTGACTTTTTTTATGCTGAGACATCGATAAAAGAATCGCTTGACCACTTGTATAAAAAAAATAGCTTTTTATTATACACACAAAACATAGCTCAATGAACTATTAACTCTATTTATTAATTTTTGACTAAATTGCTACCATAATTAGAGCAGCATCGAGAGAAAGATACAGTACATCATGATTAAACATCAGGTTTAACAGCATTTATAAAATGCAAATAAAAATAATATTTGAAGACCCATTTACAATACTTACATTGCAGAGATCAAATCTGATACAGCAAGTAAAAATACTCTTTGCGTTATTACGCGTTACGTATTTACAAATATCTCGGAAATATAGAAATTTTGAACATTTTTTAAAATTATAATTTTATGTAACTAAATTGAACATAATACAAGTGTAAAATCATATTTTACTATAATTTTTCTCTGTGCTTTCAAGCTTTGCCCATGTCTGTCGAACACTGCTCAGACATATTTATTTTGAATTTCTCTAATTCAAATCTTTCCTTTTCTTAAATATAACATTTTTTTAGAAACAGTGTTTCGTAAATGTGATTTACAACTCGTACAAGTCGCGTGACCTCGAAAAGTTTTGGACATTTTTCAAATGACTGCGAAACTTGAATTTTCAATCGAATGTTTTTTTAAATTTCGGCAACGATTTCCGTTCACGTACTTATAATTTCAACCATCCTCTTATGGAATTTCAATATAAAAATAATTATTATGATTAAACATACAGCTAATCTAGTAAAGATTGCATGAGTATTTTGAATGTCTGGACTAAGAATTATTTCTTGTACCTTTTAATCGTACTTTCATAGAAACGCTTTCCGTTATCATTCGAAAACAGTTTACAGAACCAATATACGAATATCTCCTTCGAATGGGTCGGGAAAATTTTCCATTGCAGTAAAACTGAACACAAAGAAGTACAAAATTTGGTGTTTCTTAGTACAGCTACAAAATTGAACAATCTGTACACGTTTCTTTTGAATACTTACATATACAAATATCGGAATGATTAATTTTCAATGAGATTTTCAAATAAAACAGATTTTCGTAAAACATATGCCAATATTAATGCTACGTTGAAAGTCACCCTGGTAGAGTGCAAAATTTTAACCGAGTAAATGCCATAGTGGTTAAACGAATACGCTAAAAATGCAATACACAAATCAAATAGACTGATTAACAACTGGTCCTAATATTGCTTCACTCAATCTCAATAATTAATTAGCAAATTACATTTAACGAGACTATACACTTGTATAGAAAATGTTAAATTACTATTCCGAATATCGCTTTTATCGAGTTAGCGCTTACTTAAACGAAATATCCTCTGATCGTATCAATTACAAAAAAATTGTCCGGCAATCTGTCCTAAATTACTTGACATTAGTCCACCAGGGCACGTTTCGCCACTCACAATAAAAAAAAAGAAATAAAGAGCCCACCATTCTCATCAGCACATCCGAAACAACGAAAGAAGCGTAGCATTAAATAAAGGAAAACGCGAAAACAAAACTCTTAGGGCAAATAAAGTGTCCAAAGATAGTCTTAACGAAAGCAAATACCACAGATATATATATATCCTCTATTTGATATCGAAGTCGAGATCGGGGCTTTCGAGTGCAAATGGCTTAAGATTCTCAACGATCGGCGTCTGATCCGGATCTACCTTGATCCTGATCTTGTTAGTCTCGAGCGATCTCGGCAATGTCCTTGGCAGCTCGTCCTTGTAATTGGGTATGTTAGGTCCTGCCGGTAATCCATAGGGCACGTAAATCCTAACGACGTCGGGACTGGGTTGATGGGAACTGGGCCTCGGTGTCGGTAGGCCGCCGCTCCCCGAACTGCCGACGCTCACGTTGGACTGGGTGTCGAGACTGTTGTCCAGGGCCTGGCTCCGTGTCGCCGAACTGAAGACCGACAGGTCCGCTGTGGAGGTTACCGAGGTGTCGGCGAGCGAGCGACGCGAGCCGTGCGGCGAGACGCAGCAGCCGTCCGCTAGGCTCGGATCGAAGGAGAACTTGCTTCCTGCGCACACCAGCATAGACATTTGGGTTTTTTTTTCCTTTCTTTTTCATTACGTGTGTGACTTTGCTTTTTTCAAATTCGTCTTTACGCTATAGTCTAGTCCTTGGACTGAGAGCTCAGTCTGTGAACAAGTATCGAGATCTAGGGGACTGAACTTTCGGTCTTGAACGGTAGACTAAATGCTAAGACTATATACCTAAGTATGCTAATATTCAATAGTCCATTGACGTTAAAATGAGTAGATAAGTAAAAAAAAATAAAGAATATGAAACAAACACAATTCTCATTTCATGTTAAAACTAATACATTCCTAGTTATAAAAAACCGATTAATAGTAGTAATTCTTTATATTTCGTTTTTTTTATCATGAATTTTCATCATAGGCTACGCTCTTTAGGCATTTCTTAGAGTAGATTTTTGTAAAAATATGTTGCCATTAAAATATGAACATTTTACTCTAAGAATTCCAAAGAAAACGAACATTGCGAACTATTAAAAGAGCATTTAAAAAAGGAATACAATCATTTTAAGAATGGATAAACATACATGCGTGAAGAATTGCAGCCCAAGCTGTCTTTTTTATTTTAACGTCTAGACTTTGTTGTCGATAATTAGTAAAAGTACATGTGTAATTGTTAGCAGAATCTTCTGTCATTTATTGTTTTTCATTATTGATATACTTCATTGTTAGCTCGAAAAGAAATATAATAGAATTCTCGAATTTTTCACGTAATCATGTATACGTACAATAGTAACGAAATCATATCACTTTAAATACAAGGTCTTTAAATACCCGGATGTTAAATTTTCAGTAATATAGATAAATAATATTGATAAATAAAAACTGTGCGACCTAGAAAACTTTTATTCTGAAGTAAGTTGTAAAACACATTTTCGTATGTATATCCGAAAAATATTATAAAAGAATGGAAATATATAAACGGTACTACAAAAAACTAGTCTAAAATGTAAACTACAAGCGCGTATTACATTTAATGAAGGTAAATAACTATATACCCTAAATAATCATTTGATTTGAGATTGACGCGATTCATAAATAAAATAAAAGATTTTACGACTGCACTATATTTTTTCATTCGATTCGTCAACCTTGCGGTAAGCAACCTAATGATAAACAATAAAAAAACTACAAAAATTTTAATGTATGAGTGTAAATTCAATATTAGAAAAATTTAAAAATTGTATAATGGATTAATTATTATTCTAAGTTGTTAAGTTAATCACAAAGTATACATTGAAACGTTGAAAGGCACACATTGAATTTTTCTGTGTTGAAATAAAATTAATTAATTAAGTAATCAAGTTTGTTTGTCTTTTAGAGAAAAGAAATGGTTGTTTTATGTCACATACGTCCATGCATGAAGAAGGGAAGCAAGTTCAATCCTTATAAAGAAAACAAAAACAAGAAGTTTCGAGCAACTATAGCAAATGTTAGTAAGAAAAGCTATAAACATTAAGGGTGTGTAAAAGTTATTGTACAAACTCTGGTGTTAATTTTTAGAATTAATATCATTATTTATTTCACAAATCATTTTACAGTATTCAAAATTTACTGTCATTCACACTTTTTTTCATATAAATAATATTTCAATCATAAGTATAATGAAAGCAAAAGATCTCTAATATTACAGGTGAACGTGAGTATCTAAAACTAACATTAAGCGTCCTTTTAAAATTGCAAAATAATATTCGTAAATATCGAAATTAACTCATTTCTCATGCAATTATGCATTCCGCTGAAATACTACGACTTTCACAGCCCTTTAATATTTATATTCGAATTAAAGTATCTTTTGCGGAAGAAATTGTCAATACTTATCTTTCCTAAATACTTTATTATATTACCCATGATATATATATATATGTATGTATAATACGATATAAAAATATACAAATTAACTTTACTAAACACACATACTACAATAATGACTTTTATAAAAGCGAAATGTTGAACATTCTCCTCTACATGAAATTAATGACATTAAAGTAAAAGTAACTAAGAAAATAAACTTTCTTTCTCTTTATTATTTCTGGTCACAATTGTTTTTTCTTTTTTAGTAGCCACTACACGTTCTATTTGCTACTTGACTCTATAAAAAATTTTCGATTTGTTTTTAAGTACGTTGGTAAAAAAGAAAATAGCGGCGTCATCTCGTCCATTTGTCACACGCCCGAAAGGCACTAAATATCATTGTTATGAGAAAATAAACTGCCTCTTTGCTAATGATATAAATTACTGAGTATTTTGTTACACTTTCAGATGCACATATACATTTCCTAATACAAAAGTTTTAATCCTACAAACGGATAAGTACTTATGCATCTAAATCTATATATATGTAACTAACTATAAACGAATTTCACATGGTCGTGTATTATTATACGTGAACTTTGACCCTGTACAGTCATGTCTAATCAAATTCAACTATCTTTAATAATGCGTATTTAGAAGAATATCCATCACCTTTAAACAGATGCTATTGTGTATAACTGTACGACCATCAAATTTTCAACAGATATACTACGTATTGCATTATCGTACTTAAATGTTGATCAGAAATGACTTTGATTGATTTGTCTGTGTAGAAACCACTTTTAGAGTACATATATTCATATATGGTCATGTGAAGCTGAAAGTCATACAAACGTCAAGCGAAGAGAAATGAACACCATACACGGTAAAATTTGGCATGTAATACATGACCATACGTAAATTCATTTCACAGTCAGCAATGTGTGCGTAAGTATAAAAAAGGGAAATGTAAAATTGAAAAAAATTAAGAGATAAATTAAGACAAGATAAACGAGTCTTGAGATTCTTCAGAGCCGAGTGTTATAGATAAGTATGACGTTTATGTTCGAGTCAATGCGGCTACTATCACATACTATGTCCTTGCCGTTTGTGTTATCAACGTTATTAGTAGTAGCAGTGGTAGTAGTAGTAGTGGTAGTAGTGCTAATAATGTCAGTTGTGTGTGTTTCACAATCGTGGTCATTGGCGAGGATGGACTCACCACCGAGGCTGTTATTGCCGACGCAATTGTTGGCGATCGCGATTTCCGTGGGCGTTGCACTGCTCTCCCGGCTCTCCTCCTCTATCACCACAGTCTGCCGGCGCTGGACCACAGACTCGCGCATCATCTGCTGGGCCTCGCTGAATTCGTCAGCTCGTCTGCCCACCTGTATCGAAACCGCATCGAAAACAAAAATTCAGACAGGATTATAGATCGGTTGAAATGTCTTTCATTCGCTGCACTTCAATTTTTATATAACTTTTAATTTGTTGTTTGTATGATTGTAAAATAATGAATAAAAACACGTTTTAAATTACAGATATGCTAATCAGTATAACTCGATCCTACAGAATTTCGTTAATAATAAGTGGCTAGGAATTTGTCACCGTTTTTTTTTATTTTTAGCATTAGATCGCAAAAACAATTATCCATTGAAATTGCATTCGTAAACGAATCTGCTGAACATTTTTTTTTCCTTTCACCTTTGTTGCTGTACTAATTTATTTTGGATGAATAGCAAAAAGTGTTTGGCGGTACACTGGCCGGTTATTCACAGCCTTTAGTTTCGTTCCACCAGAACGCACTTTTCGCCACTGTTCCGCACCATGTGCTTTTAGTCAAGTATTCAAAGGAAATTAAATTTTCCATTAAAATTTTCTACTAAAATTCTAATGTACTTAAAAAAATATCACATCATTGAGAAATACTACATAATGTCTTACATATTATCGCTGCATTTCCTTTTGACAGAAATAAAAAATAAATTAGATGGAGATTAAATAAGTACTTTATGTTATATAAATCTCAAGTTAATTTTCTCTCCATAATAGATATTTTCTTGATACAACAAAGAATATTGTCTAGACATTAAAAAAAAAAGATTAAAGTATCTACATTAAAAATTATTTAAAAATCAATTATATTATAGCCGAGGATAAAATATTTCAGTTTTGTATTTTAACACGAAAAACTTAAAAAAATTATTTAATACCTCTTCATTATAATACAAAAAATAAAAAAAAAAGAAAAATAAATATACAATATCCGAAATAAAAATTTTATCTTTAAATTAAAAATCAAAAGAGAAAGTACCTTGCTTGTAAAGGTAGGCTCCTTGAAGGTTCCGAACGGTTGACGTGGCAATTCATGCGGCAATGGTGGACCCGGATAGTCCAGTTTGGCGCGTTTTAGCTCGTCCATACTTCGTTCCACGGTAGTAATAACTGTGTCGTCATCGTAGCCGAAGTCCTTTTCGAGCTTGATCTGCAAATAATTGCAGAACTCGTCGAGGCTCTCCATCGTCATCAGCTGGCGCTTGTGCATCTTCATTACAGTATACGCTATCGCTGGTAGTACTCGATCCCCGTCCAACAGGAATATATCCCATATGCGAAGACCAAGACTAACTGGTGTCTAATGATGAATTTTTAAGAATATTCATTATCTTTAATAGAATTTTAACATTAATTTTAATACAAAACAAAAATCATAAAAATCTACTTCCGCGCAGTTTTTTATTTTGTTAGAAACTTAATATTAATCTTAAAATAATGCAATTGAAAAAAAATATAAATAAACCCTTACTCTTTCTTGAAATACGACGAAAAACCATTTTAATGCGTAAAGTATGGAGTCACAGCCGCACTTGTCCAATTTTCGCTTCAGTTTCGGAAGGAACTTATTCATTATTTTGTCATGGTGCTCTATGAAGCGATTTAACTTTGGAAAACCATCTACATAAAATCCTGCAATAATACAATTTTGCATGTTTTTAGATGTTATTCAGAATAACTATACAATTCACTTAAATGTTTCTATTCAATAACAACTATTTTTTATATTTCTATATTAATAGTTCAAATTATTTAAACATACCGTGCATGCTGTATTTCTTATCAGTGAGTAGAACTGACAATCCCCAAAATGCTTCTTCCTCATCCATATATAACAAGAGTAATCCAGCCAATACAGACATACCTTGGCAATATCCAACCTCCATATTATACATACTATAGGCTGCCAAGACATAAAACATGGATCTTTGTTTAAGACTATACCTCTCCCTAAAAATATGTTAATATTGCTTATTAAATATTTTTTTAGTTTTATTAACATCATTTTTTTCTTCAATTTATTAATTACCTATAATTAATATGATCTCTATATTGTCTAGCCACATCAGCATCGATCTGCCTAATTTCAGTAGACCATTGACGGGCGAGAGCTAACATTTCTGCATATTTGCCAGCTTGTTCGCTCTTTAACTTAGTAATACCTAAGAGAAGAATCCAAACTTCACCTCGAAACCTATCAGGTATTCCCTTATAAATCCTACGCCTTATTTTTTCCTTAGTAGCAGCAGCTTCCCATTGCTTAGTCATTTTTTCCCATTTCTTTAACCTCTCCATCTCTACATGATGGAGCTTGATTTCATTCTGGTCCATTTTCTGTGGTAACCGTTTATCACTAAAATAAGAGAATAAATTTATATAATATAAAAACTTCAAAGCAATAGATTACATTAAATGCAGCATTTATAAGTATAAAATATATACTAATTGACTGAATACTCACTGTATGAATCCATATCTGTCTGTAGTATGATAGACCTCGTAGGCAGGATCCTCCCAAGGATCAATCTCTGCCCCATTCTCCCTACCACGGTCATAGCAGCTGAATATTCTATCCCGTTCTGCGGCAGACCGTTTTAATAATTCTTCCTCGTTCATTCCACGCTAGAGTTGGTATAAGCCAGGCTTGTATGCATGCCGTTTGGTTAGTAATCAACTTGCCGATGCCTCTGATTAAGCAGCACCATCTGAAGTAAAGTAAAATCATCATACAACAACATGTATTAAATTTCATGCATTAATTTGTTAAGGAAATTTTAATGAGTCACACAAGGTATCTTTTATTAAATTATGTTTTAGCAGCTGATTTATTGTCTTCCTCGGAAGCCTGGATATTTTACTATGATTTTTCATACAAGATTTATGGAAATTTAATACGCTCTAAAGCACCTATATTATTTTATTCAAGCAAAGCAACCCATCTGTGTATTTATTAAACTGTACAATTTTCTGAAGCAGTTATGATTTCAGTTCTACACCTATGTTTATGTAAATATATTTAATTACTTATGCATTTGTATTAGACATAAGCTTATTAAATTCAATACTTTCAAATAGAAATTTAATTGAATATTTAATCAACTTTCTTTATTAGTATTAGAACATTACCATTTATTTGTTATTGATTTAAATTCATAGAAAATATCTATAAAAGATTAAAAAATTAATTTTATTAAATTAAAACGTATATATTACTTAATTGCTATAATTATTTAAATATTTTTTTAATTTTATTGTTGCTAGAAATATACTGTTTAATTGTATCTAAATCTTCTATTTGTATGCTATTTATAATCTATTTAAATGATGGAATACTTTAATTAGGTATATAAAATTTTATTATAATTGAAAATGTGGCACATGTTTGGAATCTATACATTAGTATCCACCAAGTCAATATCTAACAGGATTTTGAGCTAATAACTCCACTCTAGAAATTTGAGATAAATGTCAATAAAAAGTATCAACCCATGTCATAATAATTATTTCAATATACATACATACAAGAGAATGACATTGAATTCATTCAATCACAGAAAATTGATATTCAATTACAGTTAATCTTTAACCCACACTAATTCTGCGATTCATTTCTTAATTTCAAGTATATTTATTGTCTTTGATCAATTAAATGTGTCTTTAAACTCGGGATGACTCACATTTTCTGAGATAAATAATATCTTCAAATCTCACTTCTCAACTTTAACTGATACAAGAAGATAAATATGCAAACACATAAATACAAAGAATCATACATAAAGTTACACAATTAGATTAAATTTTTTGTTATTAAGCAATTGTTGATTTTTGCAAAATCCCAAACAATAACATAGAGTATGCAAAAACTGGTATTATTCAATCAACAACAGATTACAACAGAAACTCCTGAATATGCACGAGCACTCTGAACTCTATAAAGAACCTCCATCAGCTTTCATATAAACTAATATTAACTCAAATTGCCTGTGTACATGTATGTATACATATGTGAAAAGTGCAGAATCAGTGTAACCTGAGAACAGCCAGGGGCATCTGTTTAGCATACTATCATCCATCCTGTTCTCCCAAACTCTAATGTGGGGCTTCTTGGCCACAAAAAAAATACTCCCACATCTGCCCAGCAAGAATAAAAAAAACGGAGGTGAAACCCTTAAACACACACACACATCATGTCAAGTAATCAAAAGAAGTAGAAACAGACCTCCTCCAGACTAATTAACATACCGCGAACCAGCAATCAATCCTCCATTCCTCCAACAGCCATTTAAATCTTAAATGACCCTATGGTGTACCGAGACACGCGTATGGACACGGAAAACCGTGAGAAAACCTGCTTGAAATGAAATCTACTCACAACTGTTGACAGTTGTCCGCGCGTCATATTCGTGTCCTCCTCTCAGTCTGTCGCTCGTGCTCTTATCTCCTCATAGCTATCCCCGGTGACGAGGCGAGTAGTTGGAGCAGCGATAGCGGCAGCAGCTGCTCTCGAGGTTGGCGCTGAGCTTCCGCGAACCTCGTCGCCGTGTTCCACGACCCTTGGACGCTTGTCCACGATCACCATTGATTGAATCCGCCGCGGGCGCAACCGTACACTCGCTCTCTCTCTTCCTTCTCCCTATCACTCTCTCTCTCTCTCTCTCTCTCTCACCACTCTTATGTTTTCCTTTTATATTATAAGCGAAGACGAGAGTACTGTAGCGGGATCTAGCGTGTGTGCGCGCTTTCACGACTATATATATTATCTCTCTCTATCGTCTACTGCCTCCTTATCGCTTCGTTGATCTTTCTTTTTTTTCTATCTCTCTTTCTCTCGCGACACCTCTGCGCGCACGGGTGTCGGGATACACGGCAGGACAGGCCGAACGAAACCGATCGGCAGCTCTTAGTGCCCAGCGACGTTGTCGAGCTCCATTACACATGCACGTATATATGAATTCTTGGGTGGGTGTACATATGTGCGTGACTCGTAAGTTAGAAGAAGAGAGATATAGACAGATAGAGAGAAGAGAGAGAAGTTTAAGGAACACGAACGATATGAGGATGTGAGAGGCGCGATATACAGTACAGTCAGAGGGGCGACGCGCGATTTGACTATGAGCCACGTTTTCGATATTACGGTGTTTTTGCGAAAATGTCCCGTGACGTCATCTTTTTCTGGCACTACGCGACATCGCGGTGTGATGGGATATCGAGAAAGGAAGCGAAGGAGACAGACGGATGGATAAGAATTATAAGTGGGGGGGGGGGG